>WSTV01000385.1:0-29105 GCA_019632285.1 Tulasnella sp. 332 | reverse complement strand
AACAGTTCCGCGGTTTCATATCCATCCTTGGTGTCCTTTTTCTAATGGTTTACTTTCCTACTCCGACCCACTTCCTGAACCACCCTTTACCCTGTTGCTTACCCAAATAAACAACTTTCTCCTCGGGAATTAATCCTACCTTTATGTACCTCCTTTATCCTGTTTCTACTATAGTTGGGGGACCAGATGTTTGAGCTGCGTCTTAGCATTTGTACATGCTTGCCTCTTGGCTGTATAATGCGATATTGCACTTACTCCATCAACGAGGGACCTCGCAAAAGTGATATCCTCTCTCTCCAAATCGACCTACGTGGACTGAATCTCTGAAGAAAGCAGAAATGGAACGCTACATCAATCGTGCCACTCAAAGCGACACGATACGGTTGTCGTAAGTCATGCAGCATTTTGTCTTTCCTATCGACCAATGCTAAATCCACCAGAAGTACTAGCAGAAATGATAGAGAACGAGACATAGAAGGCTACGACCTTTCGAAGCCACCACGCGAAGCGCTCGATCTGCGCAGCCAAGACCACATCGCTGTAACTCCGTCGTATCGCAGTACCATCGCTCCCATCGATCGCCTACCCGACGAGCTCCTTTCCGATATTTTCTCGTTGGTCGTCGAAGAAATTGACTTCTTCCATCTGAAGAGGCTCGTGAAGCTTATGCTTGTGTCCAAGGGATGGAGTAAAATCGTCCTCGAAACACCGTCATTGTGGGCATACGCTCGATCAGACCACGCCTGTCGAGCGTACGAGACTGCCATTCTTCGATCCAAAGAGTCACCCCTCCGCGTGGTGTGCAAGGAAAAAGGGAATCTGAAGCACTTCATGGAGTCGGCGCTTCAAGAGGCGTATCGATGGAAGTCGGCGGAGTTTCATCTGGAGCACGATGTGTCGTTGTACGTCATCGACAGTCTCAACAACATATCAGCGCCCATCATGACAGAGTTGAAAGTATACTGTCGGGAGGTGTTTGGCGGGAGAAGCTTCGACATCTTCAGCGGAGGGGCACCCCGACTACGTCATCTCACCCTCGTCAATATCCGTGTTCCTTGGGGCTCTACCCTCTTCTCTCAACTTGAAGTGCTCTTTTTCACTTCATCGAGCATCATCGGACCTTCCACGGAGGAACTCGCGGATATCCTACAGCGGTGTCCGAACCTCCTGACATTCGAGCTGGAACGCAATCCTCCGCGCAACGTAACGACTCTCGCTAACATCCTATCTTCAAACCTGGAGCCAGTTCATCTTCCGCTTCTAAACTCGTTCAAAATTGACGTCTCCGATGCGTGCGCGCTGAGTGATATCCTCTCGTGCGTGCATATGCCAGCATGCACAAACCTGACTGTCACATGCCGGGGTGGCACGGAAGGCAACCAAGTCTTCTCAGATCGAACAAGGGGCCTGGCACTTCTTCTATCATCACTCCTTCAATCTGCTCCAACGCTCGGCGTTTATTTGTCGTCCGAGTGTCTTATATTATCGTTTGAAGGTGACTCCCGTGTCAAGATCTGCCTCCTGGATCACATGTCCCCATGGAATGAACTCACATCGCTCACGTGGATGGTCATTCTCCCACCTATTACGATTACGGTGCTATGCAGCGGCATGCTGTCCGGTCAAGCCGCACAGTCACTTCACAGCATCCCTTCAGTAGCCTCATTGACACTGATAGGTGATTCGGACCACTACATCACATTGCTGTCGGATCCGACGCTCAAAGATGGTATCTATCGATGGGTCTTACCGAACCTGACGGAGTTGGTACTCGAAGGTTGTGGCGATAACGACCCGCAGCTCTTGATGGACCTGGCAGGGAAGCGTTCAGGAAGGGGTGGGTTTGCTTGGAGACGGGATGGGGAGTTAGGGCCGCCGACCCGCCTGAGGAAGCTCCGAGTGGTAATGACTGATGGTACGGGGAGGCGCTGCTACGATGAGCTGCGAGCCTACAGGAGTGACAACTGGGCCGGCGACTTACTAGATCAATAGGCGCTTATGTTGCTAGCGCATGTATCCAGGTGGCATAACCGAAAGCCCTCTTGATCCCTTGAAGGGAGAACAATTAGCGCCCCCAATGAAGCAACTTACAACAAGATTATATCACCGTCTGTCAGAAGAAAGCTACAAGTCCCACAATCGTCCAAATTTCACGTGGGGCTTGTCGGGAACCTTCTGCACGCCTTAGTCTCCCAGAGTCAGACCGGTATCGAAGGTAATGGGTGGGCTGCGCCGGCCACCGTGGGAAAGCCTCGTCCCTTGGCCGACGCGATCACCCTCTAGGGTCTGACAAACTTCGCCAGGTGCTTTCCCGCAGAAACTCGCGCGTTGTACCTCTTACATTGACCCCTTCACGTCTTCCTCCCCGCTCACTTAGGGACTTCAGAAACTTGTAGTATTATCTCTACCCATTAATGGGATTGGAATGGTATCTTTGCGAGACTTTGGGGCGCACGTCGCATGAATTCGGATACTGGCGATAACGATATCGCCCTCCCTTCTCAGCTCATTCACCGCTCCCTCTCCGCTCGACCTTTCACCTTCGGATATGCGGCGATGCCTTAAAATGGTATCATTGCCTCTTATTATGTGAAAGGATGAGATAATCACTGTTGTAGAAGGCGACATCTGTTGTGCAATGAGGATGCCGGATACGCGTAGAACCTCTCCCCTTCGATACGCCCATGATAGCCTCGCCAAACCACTAACCGGCCTCGCACACTCACCGGCGCTTAGCTAAGACATAACGACTATCTATTATCTGAAAGAATTACATAATTCGTAAATGTATAGGCCAAGAACGAGTCGTCCAAAGGAATCGTATAGACCATGTGTGGCTGCATCCAATGCCCATCATTCCCTTCGTCTCATACGCATTTTGAGCGATCCCTCTGATTCTTTTACTAGTATAAATTTCGAATTATTATTATCAATAAACACATATTACACGTTTGAATGGCGGCGAGCAATTTGTGCAGGGTACAAGCGCGTCCTTGTCGTCGTCGCAATTTGATATGACAGCAGCCGAGGCCACAATTTCAGTGATTAAATCGATTGCAGTGCATAAGGACCATATATTAAAGCATCTGGATATAGAAGTATGGCCCTGGGGCAGAGCAAAGAGAGGTGAAGCAAGGTGTTGACGGTGCAATGTGCGACGCGCTCCGTAGTGTGAAGGTACCTTACCAAGTTCGTCAGACTATATAAGGGGTATTTGCTGTACCAGCTGAGGGACGAGGATTTCTCACGGCGCACCTCACTGCAAAAACCATTGCCCGGACAAAAGTCTGACGCGGGAAGATTATACAGACCTCCACCCAAAGGACGTGGGCATGAGCCAGTATATCGGTCCCGCCCTGACTGCCTTGATCCACGGAGATATAGAGGGAGCGATACAGTCCTCGTAAGTCATGCCACATTGCGTCTTCCGATCATCCGATGCTAACTCCGTGAGATCTGTCAATGGTGACAGGAGCGACCATGATTCAGGATATCAGGGGCAAGTCTTGAGAGAAATCGAACACCTGAAACTATCGTATGTTGCCGAGCCCATGTGATCTTATGTGCACTGCACATCCAAGAGGAGTGAGAGATTGGCTCGACCAAATTTGACCCCAACCCCTATTCTGGTTCAAGTGAGACAGATTCAAACGATAATCAGAAAGCATCCTACAGTTCTACTACTATTCTGGTAAGCTCGCATAGTCGGCGACGCGACACGAGTCTTCACTACCCACTCGTCTACGATCCCCTCATGATCCCGCACACCGTACGGAAAAATCAAATATTTCAATCAAGCTCCGTTTCCTTCGATGCTCCAACCTGATATCCTGCGTCAACAGATCCTTATACGGCAGCGCCTTGAAGATCATATCTGGGAACCTCCACCTCCCGAATCGGATCATCAACACGGTCTCTCATAGCTTCTGATCTTTAAACGAAGGCCCACACCGCACCCCTTGCCCAGAACGAGTTTCCCCGTGAGGTACGTGATGTCCCAGAGGGCTTAGAGTTCAACGTTCATCGCGGTTCTGGCCTGCCGATGGCCCCTACAAAGGCGATGGATCGATCGAATGCGTTTGTAGGAGGAGGGATGAATCGTTAGAGGCGGAAAGGAAGCCTCTCGAGGCTTTCTGTCTACATATCAGCCACAGATGGAGCGTGAGCGGAACCTGTTTGCCTCGGGTGTGAGGCGCGGGGTCTCCGATGGATGAATCCATCAGAGTCAAAGTCAGTCCCAAAGTAGCGGTGGTGTTCAAGGGGCTCCTGTCACAAGCATGCCTCGTTTCAGTAACGATCACGCAAAATAGGTACGTCTGTCTCACTGCAGACGTTGTCGAGGATAGTTTCCTTCCCCGGATTTGTCTTGCCCGGAATGAGAATTCGGAAGCGGAAGGGCGATGAAGTTGGGTGTGATTGCCCTAGCTTGAACCGAAACCCACAGTAAGACTACGACGGGGACTAAGATGCTCTGCGCGAGGCCTAAGAAATCAAATGAAGTCTGCCATAGGGGAGAGACTTCCGAGCCTATTGAGTGAGATGTTGAAGACGAGTCGCTTCAGGGTGGTTGGAGTTTGAAGCCTGGGGCGCTTACATGTCACGGATTGTGAGGATTCAACCGTCTGCGACGACAACTGGACCGTCCAGGTCTGGCGTACAAGTAGCGGCCAAAATCGCCGCTTCCCAAGAATCAGCCCTCAGGAATATCCTGGCTGTTGCGAAGCGTTTACCTCTAAATTCCCGGTCTCTTCCTATCGACTTCTTCGTGCAGATATCTCAAGGTCGCGTTTGTGTGCGTTCAGCTATGAACGGTATTCTGGCGCACCAGCCTCAAACCACGTCCACGTAATCGTGATTCCCGGCCTAGCAAAAGGCACTTATTCCACCTAACCTGGGACCGGAGATTGGCCATCGAGGTAACTGAGCCCCCTATTCTTGTTCATATTTCCATTTTATACCAGTGGTACCCACAGTCTGAGAGAAGTATCCCATTTTGGTGAAGAGCTTCCCTAACTTACTGCGGGCTGAGGGGACCTCTCACACCGTACGCACAACGATGAGGAAAGACAACTAGCGTCCAAACAGTGGTTACATTCTGTCATAAGGGTAGGGGGAGTATTTTGCCTCTGGATGTTGCCCAAAGCAGAGCGGAATCAATATATCTACATGTCACGCGATTTCCTGTACAGTCGAGAAAGTGAGAGGTCAGTGGGAGATCCTGCTCTATACTAAGAATGTGTTTCAATCGAAAACGCACCTGTAATCCCCTTCCGCAGCGACGCTTAGCTCTTCCAATTCTCCTTGAACTGCAGACAAAGCTTCCGTTGCTTGAGAGTGGAAGATAAGTTGAGCCTTGGCGAGTTCGTTTAAGTTCTTGAGAGGTTCAGGCTGGTAAAGTATGGTAGGATGACAAGGGGGGGGGACATTTCTCATTGATTCCGATAGCGTTGTCTGCAGAAGAGAAAACTCACGTTCTCCAAGACGGCTTTCATGAGAGAAATGGCTTGCTCTGTCTTGGCCACCAGCTCATCCTCTGCATTCTCGACATCCAGGCTGAAAGTAAAGAATGATAGCACCGATTAGCGACTCAGTAGATATATAATAATTTACGAAAGGTAGATTGCAAAGTTATAAGGCTTACCGTGCCTGTTCCTGGCGTGCGGGTGCTGCAGACTTCAACCTATATTTCCACAAAGTGTATACTCAGCATTCCAGTCACCACAGTATCACAAGAAGAAAGAAAAAGACTGACGTCTGCTTCGCGGCATCCAGCTCCAATCGACTGGTCTTGACTGACTGTCTGGCCTTCATTGCGATCTGGATCGAGTTCGTCAACGTCGCCTGCCACGGAGCCACAAAGTTCTCGAGGATGGTATCGTCCTGAACCAAGCGGGCCTCTCCAATCCTGGTATATGCGTTCGTATATTCGTTGAGGGCCTTTCCGAGCCTGTCGTTGGGTCCTAGGGCATGTGCTGCGGAAGCGGAGGCGCGAGCGATGGCGTGCGGGAAGGTCTTAGGTTGAGACGGCACCTGTGATGGGACGTTGGGGACGGGGAGGTTCGTGCCCTTTGTTGATGCATATCGCGAGGTGAGCTGATCATCACATGCGGGGGGTAGGGTACTTAAATACCTTGAAAGTGGTCGCAGTCAAGGAAGCAAGATTGGTTGTGAGCGAGGTGGTCATGTCCGAAAGTGATTCTATCCAATCGGTGTCGTCAACTAATCAGTTTATGAGAAGCCCAACCGTGTCTTGGCACCTTGGATCTGGGTCGGGTAGTCATATGCAGTGGCATAAACGCTGGTGACTCTGCTCGAAAGCACCAATGGCTCAGCATAAACAAGTCTAAAGACCTTACTGTCCATACGACACGTACTTGAGAAGGTTGTTGTGGGCGGTTCTGAGAGCGTCGACACGTGCTTCGAGGTCCCTGTACTCTAATGCGGGCGATGGAATGTCAGAGCGCTTCGTGTTGAAGGGGCTGTAGGAATTGCAGTTCTAACCTTGGGGAAGCTCCGTAATATCTTCAACTGCGACCTGCCCTAAACGTTCGCTGTGGGCGAGGACGGGGGTTAGTATCGAACCCGCAGTTCCAATCTAGACTGGTGAGGGGGTTATATAACGCCTAGGCGCCTCGCCATGGTGAGTCATTGGGAATAGCAGCTCTAGCTAGGGCACATCGATGTGGTTGCCAGGATCATGGCTACAGCGGTGGCTTGTAGAGAGGGCTATTATGACGCACCGGGTTGCCTGCACGCTCGAGCTGAACCCCTTGGCAATCTTTCCTGCGTTGGAGCCAATATTCAAGCTGCCAAGGCTAGAAGTAAGCGTAGACCACCTTTCCATTGTTGTCCGTTTAGATATAGCGTTTATGTGTATTGTTGCGGGTTGGTGTTGGGACGATGGCGAGCACGGGTTACAGCGAAGACCGCGGTTCATTTTCGACTTGACTTCTGGCCACATTTCTGTCGCTTCTCTGCTACTAACTGACTTATTTTGTTGATTGCTGCTATAAATTGTTCTCATGGTCAAAGTACCTATACCCGGGACTTCCTGGGCAGAATTTCCGATAGTACCATTCTGCATCGCTTCTCTGCTTGCAATCCATGGTTAGTGGTGCGACTTCCTCCAATGCCCCACCATGCTGGTATCATCAGAACTTTCCTCTGATATTTCCGAATAGGCCAACGCAAAAAGTCATTGAGCCCCTCTGGGGCCGCTGCCGCGTTCATCATCGGCCTACTTACAATGGCCGTCCCACTGCGAACGTTCGGAGTGGCGTTGATCGTTTTCTACTTGGTTGGATCCCGCGCCACAAAGATTGGGAAGGCGTTGAAAAGCTCTCTGGAGGAGGGCCATGAGGAAGCTGGATATCGGAATGCCAGCCAGGTGAGCATAATGAACATGTGGCAAATACCCAATTTGAAATTCATAAAAAAAATTCCATTTCGCATCTCTCCATAGGTCATTTCGAATAGCTTCACAGCGCTCATTGCTGCTTGTACCTGGTCTTTGTTCTATACGCCATATGTATTTTTCCCGTCCATCTTTTGGAAGCTGATTGGGCAGACAACGGGCTCTCTTCCGACATCACTGTACAATTCAGACGTGTGGTGTGCCGTTGATCCCAATGCATACGGCGGACAAAGTCGGAAGCTAGTTTTCTTGGCACTTGGGTGAGCTCGTCTCCCTGTGAATTGCAGCATCTCTACGTATCTCATAAACACTTCGCAGCCACTTCGCCTGTTGTCTAGGAGATACGCTCGCGTCCGAAATCGGCATCCTATCCAAGTCGAACCCGTTCCTTATAACGACCTTTAAACGAGTCCCGCCAGGTGATTATAGCGCTAATATTCCAACGCCATGTCAATTGACACATTTGATTCTAGGTACCAACGGAGCTCTCTCAGCTCTCGGTACTACTGCAAGCGCAGCAGGCGGCTTAATCATGGGCTTGACCTTTGCAATCACTCTCTTGATTGAGAACTCCACATGCCTTGTGAGCGGACTAAATCACGAAGGATTTACAGGAATAATACTCTTCGTCGCGAAGCTAGCTCTGTACGGCGTTTTCGCTGGGGTCGTCGGTTCAGGGGTGCGTAGGAGTCTTTTCTCCAATGCTTCTCTTGACACTGAACTTTTCGGTATCCGGTTCAGATTGATTCAATTCTTGGAGCGACTTTCCAGGAGACGCGATATTCTACGAGCTCAAAGCGGATCCTAACAAGCGATGCTACATCTGTCAACGCCACCCCAACGCCAGAAATCAAAATCATCAGCGGATTGAACGTTCTGACCAATAACCAGGTGAGTGACCGTCCTTTCTATGCCTGAAACATTTCAGCTCATCACTTTCCCCCTCCATGAACAGGTGAATATTGTATCTTCCTTGATCACGGCGCTGATACTGGAGAAGATAGCATGAGAATAGTAGGGACACAGATCGATGTATTGTTGTACGTCTTCTAGAACTCGAAGATACATTTGTACAATCTGTAGGTACCTGGAAGCAAGATTGTTGGTTCTGATGAGTTAGAATTTTTGTATTTTATTATTGAGAAAACCTTCTGAATGCGAGGTTGACTGAAAGGATATCTGAACAGCCTTTTACAGTCATGCCCTTCACGTGGGTCAGGTCGTAGCTCCATAGTGCTGACGTACTGAGACCAGATCGATATGGGCTGTTGATCAGAGACTGGCGTAGTGGAGTGGGAGCGGAATCAAATTTCACAGGAAAATGAGGAGACGGATAAGCAGATTGGGCAACTTGTTTTATTTATTCCACATTTGTCTCATTTTCTGCTGCGATGCAAGACACTAAGTCCATCCCATTAGTCTAAGAGCATGCTATTGTCAACCATTAAGCCAAGCCAAGCCAAGCCAAGCCGAAGCATCCTCCAGCCTCCTATAGAGCTATGGGCTGAAGCCCATCACGGACCAGATTGTCCAAGCTTGAGAGAGCCTTGACTCATGCAAAGCCGGGCCGTCTGCGTTGCTGCCAAGACGCTCACTTTACGGGTTGCACGGGTACTGCAGGTCAAAACCCGTGTGGAGCGCTGAAAAGGTGCGCTGGGTGCGCCCAAATGGCTCCTGGGGGGTTGACGGGGCCCGAAGCCCTCTAGAAACTCTAGCATCCCTGACGGTGTAGACGGCTAGTTGGTGTCGACTCAGCCGAGATCGTGTGAACGGCGAACCTGTCAGTCGCATTCCTCGCTTACCGACGATTCCATCAACTTTTCATTGATATTGCTATGTCGCTCTCATCTGATTTAGCAGATCTACGCATTTCCCCTCCTCTCGAATGGCCTTCGGTACCAGATGATATTCCTGATGAGGAGCACGAGCGTATGGACCTTGCGGTGTTTGCGTTGTTTGCGAAGTCAACAGCATACCCCGGACCCTTTCTCTTACCAATCATAGTAAGATTGTGCAACCAGTTGGACCAGACGTATTCCTCCGGATTAGGCGCAATGGCGCTCTACAAGAATAACCCCACTTTGGAGGACGAAGTTAAAGTTGCATGGCAGGCGGGGACCTTCAAGAAGATTCGACTACTAAGTGATTCAATGCGGAACGCACCAGCGTCTCTCCGATTCTGACAGATCCTCCCAGAAATTCTCCATCCAATCGATGTCACCCCAATGATCATGACATATTTTAGTTCAGGTATCACAGGTATCAAAAAGGGGGATGAAAGTAAGCACACTCAAGAAGCCTAGGTAGCTTGTCCATGACCGCCGCTTCTCCCCCTTCTAGTGCAAGGTAACCCACATCTCTGGCGGAAGTTGTGCTCACTGACATAAACGCTCCAGCTACTGCGTCTGCTTGGGGGCGAAATTATACTGGTAATGCACACGCACTACTCAGATCGGCAATAGATAGCATGAACTCGAAACGCCTCAACTCAAGTCCGAACCGGAAGACACGCGTCCATGCTATACAAAATATGTACCTATCATCCAAAGCTCAGGAATGGGAAAATCAAGGATCGTCGATGAGATGGTGAAGAATGTCTTCACATTACCGTTCAATTTCCGATCGGACAAGGAAGATTCAGGCAATTATTTTCTCACTCACGGCTGTTGAAGACATTAGTGAACTAAGTTTTACATGACACATGATATCCGTCCCCGGACGGGGAGGTTCGCGACTGGATGGCACTGAAGGGAGGGGAAGACTCTGGGGTTGCTGAACCGCTATTTATGGTTTCTTGGGACACTCTTCAGCACCATCACTGACGTCCTATCCCATGAACCGGATATACCGGTTGATAGCACGTTGTCCTCCTGGTGGAGATCGAAGTTGCTGCGCAAGGGTTATGTGAACAGTTGTATGGGAAGGTGTTGTTAGAAACGGGGGTGAGCCCCACATTCCGCTGACAAACCCAAACAAGTGTTCTAATGCAAGTCTACTAGCATAAAATGAGAGCAGGTGCATCTGACGACTTGGCCGCTAAGAAGAGCGGTACGGGACCTCCCTCGTCTGGTGACTCTACCAAGACTGACGACCTTTGCCGTAGTGAAAGCACAAGCGAGTGCACTTACAGCTAGAATACAGGAGCTGGAGGGAAAAGACAATGTGGCAGAGAATTGATACGCACCCATAATCACGGTATGCTCCTCCATATTGTCGGGTCTTCAATCCAACTCTAATTTCTCAAATACGCAGCCTGACAGGAACGCTACTATAAAGAATGGTAGCCTCCGATCCCCTTCTTCCACTACATTGATGGATACTGATGACTGCCAATTGTAGTCGGCAAGCAGTCACCAATAGCCCAGATTGATCATCCCTTGGCCAACTCCACGATACCTGATCATCCCGTCCGCGTTGTGCCGTACTTTGACGAGTTGTATGACCTCACGAACGAGATGGTTCGCGCGAAGCCTTCATCACTCCAGGAGACCGCTTATACAGTCTTCTGTCGATCTCTGGATGTATATCACGCGGAAGATATATTCCATATCTTCCTGTCCACAAGTTCGAACCTCTCCACCTTCTCCCCGGAGAAAGTGACAGCATGACCAAGTCGTGCTCGGAAGCACAACAAATTTCAAGCCCCGTTCGTGGAGCTTCCATTTGACAACTGGAACAATGGGCAGCTGGTCGGGGAAGGCATGCACCGTCTTCCGGATGTTTGTGTACCGAAGTTTATGGTACGATTCGGGAGGCCGTTGTAAGTGGCATCTTTTTGACTTATACGACCTGTCCTACTAGTACTGAGCTTAGATTCTGGACGCGCTGGGAGTCGGGCACTGACTATGTACGGGGGGATATAGTGAAATTTGCCATCAGTACGGATCTTACACGCGGGATTGATTGAAGGTTATGACCGAACTGAAACCTTTACTTCAGCAAAGCTTACCTGCAAGCCTCTTGGAAAAGCGGGAGACATTGGCATTCTGGCCGCCGTGGCGTTACGCCTGCTCCTGGAATTCGATCCCACGCGACAGGCTGCAATCGCGACCGAAAATTTGATAAAACGGGACTAGGTAGTAATCAATAGGAAAGCAAAACAAAGAGCGCACAACTCACGAGCAATTGAATGGGTTGGAATCAGAGATCGACTGTATGAAATGAGATGTGATGAACTAGCCCGTAACATAATTGAGAACGATAGAGCTGCAGAACGTCATAGCTAAAGAAAAAGGTCCAGCCCGTTCATGTGTTCAGCAATAATAATAATAATAATAATAATAATAATCCTAATCCTAATCCATTGTTGTCCAAAGACATAAAACCTATCAGCTTACTCTAAGGTCTAGCATATATTTCAAGCTCCAGAATTTTCGAGTGATTCCAGAGGTGTTGCGTGCAATGGCTCATTCTAAAGCTTTAAAAGATTTTGTGTATATGGGTTGATTTCGGTTGACGTGGAGTCTTGATCAAGCTACCAAACGGCCAAGTTCATCTTTAGGATCTGTCGAGGATAGGGGTACAACGACCAGCTTAGGTTCGGGTAGGCCGAAGGAGCTAGCAATGCAGTGGAAAATGTCAGGAGCAAGGGGTCGGGCGAATAATTTTCCAGTGCATGTTATTGCTGCTCCTGCAAAACACGACCTCTTCCGCATGGGAAAAGGGGAGGATATCAGGAGGTTCCCAAAGTTCCAGACATGGCGTAACGACGAGGCTGCTGGGCGTGTTGAGACTACGATTGACCAGGCGTATCAGGCACTCTGCATCGAGCCTTTACACTGGCTAAATTCTGGGAGGACCATTCCATCTGTCCACACCTCCAGTGAGTCAAGTCCAGTCATTTCAAGTTGCACTTCTCAAGTAAGACATACCATAGTCTTTGATCACAGCAGCCTTGAGAATCTCACCAGCTTCATGAAGAAGCATATTCGAGACAGATGGGTAGGAGGATCAATAACATGGGCCATAAAAGGTTAGGGTATAAGGATCAGTGATTTGCAAGACACCAACACCAATATCGGGACTGTTTGCACACAGAACAGCCGTTAATATATCACAAAAACTGTAATATTATGATCGCTGAGTCTGCGCGCCGTATCCCCTGATCTTATCTGCAAACGCCCACTCCGTCGCCGCAGACCGAGATTCAGAAATAGCGACTCCATTGGTGGTCACAACGGCGACTTGATACTAAGAGGAAGTCGAGAGGACGGATTAGTCGAGAGCCACATGCAAGGGGATCCGTGCCTCGAAACAAACCTTGTTCAAACTCCTAGCGTCCCGATAGAACAACACTTTCATGCTCTCCTCAATGATCTTCACACCTTCCGCCTCAGTTAACTCATGTTCCCTACCCTCCACCGCCTTCCTCAGAAGCGGTTGCGCAATGTACGCTCCGTATCCGGTCGCAAGGGTCGACGCCGTATACGTCGTACCCAGCAGATCAACATAGCCAAGGAAGCCCTTTCCATCTTTGAATCCGCCGACAAGGAGTGAGTTCCATAGAGGATCCATCTTTGATCGACGCGCGTACATGACCTGAGAGAGGTACTCGTAGATCTCGTCTGGGCCGAGAGTGTGGCCGTCGGATTGGGTGAATTCAGTGATCCTTTTGAAAATGATCTATCAGGATTAGGGCGGTCACGATGTGAAGAGCGATGATAACGTACATGAGGCTATCTAGGGCGTGTTGGATGTGTTGAAAATCGCTCATATCTCCTCCTGCTCCGATGACAGTGTGCGTGCCGACGGGATGTAGACGCTGGATGTCCTTGAATCGTGCCAGGGAGCCGTAGGAAGCTGGAGAGAAGGCGTCAGGATCACCTCATTTACTCCCTAAAGGATGAGGGGAAACAGCATACCGAGGTTATCTGCAGCTATAATAACACCGTCCTTGAACTTGATAGCAAGCACCGAGGTACCCGTGACGATCGGTTGCCTGTGATAGTTAATAGTATCGCCCGTCATCACCAGACGCCGTGGATAGTGAGTGATGTGGAAGCCAGTTAGACGCACCTCGTATGCTGAACACCTTCTGCAAACGTATCCTTCGATGCGACAGCCTGACCGTATAGAGGGTAGGCGTTGTACAGGTCGTTGGATTGGTCGCGCTGGTATTCAAAGATTACCAGTATTTCAGTCAGTCCAGATCCGAACATCGTACTGCGCAAGCATCAGAGAACATACCGGCCGACCCCAGTGCATAGGAAAGTGATCCATAGGCTTTCAAGGAGGAGTGTTAAGGTGGCGAAGAGTGAGCAATTTGGGGTGTAGATCGCTTGAAGACGCGTTGCCCGAGACGCGTCAGCCGCGTCGACAATTGAACCCCGGGTAGAAGCCCGGAAGAGTGGAAATGGCACACGGACAGCTGCATTGCGGAAATCAACCGTTCTCCGAGCTAATTCCTTTTCTTACACGTAGGCAACTGGACAGGCTTAAAAGGCTGGGTATTCTCTCAGGTGAGAGAGGATATTCAACTACACGTCTGAAAACTTGATTGAGGTGAATCCTTCCCCTTTGTTATTCTCAATATACGTGTCGTACTAAATTGTCTGTGCCCCCCTTGAACGAATCTTTCTAGACCCTTAGAAGACGACAATCCTTAGGTCTGTGTACATATCTTGAACGGGCTTCAGATACCTGAACACAAGGAAATTCGAGGTGAGTGCATTTTGAATTGCAAGTAACTTATGGATTGAAGTCGCTGACAATATGAACGCGCCTTTTGATTTCTACAGCAGTGAAATCCTGCTATTCATCACCCACAATGCTCGTCGCATCTCTTCGCGCGCTCTCACCCATCTCCCTCGGGACGTTGGTGTTGGTCTGGATCCTCTTTATCCACGGGAGCAGTCTGTACCTCTTTACGCGCGGTTTCCTATTGACAAGGCTGGCTCTCGACAACAAGACGAAATGCGCGGCCCCAGGTCAATGCTCAACCGTATCTCGCACCCACTCCAAAGCCGTCGTCCTCATCATCGATGCCCTGCGCTACGACTTCGTCTCACCTTACCCACCATCCCCTCCCGATGCGTTTCATCATAACGTCCTGACCCTCCCGGCTGAGCTTACCGCAGCGCATCCCGACCGCTCCTTCATTTTCAACGCGCACTCGGACCCTCCAACCGCGACTTTGCAACGTATCAAGGGCATCACTACTGGATCACTCCCCACTTTCGTCGACCTCGGATCCAGCTTCGGCGGTTCCTCTATCAACGAAGACTCTCTCATCCACCAAGCCGTATCCAACGGGAAGCGTGTGGCATTCATGGGCGACGACACTTGGGCCACGGTCTACCCAAACTCATTCTCTCCCAACATGTCCTGGCCATACGACTCGTTCAACGTCGAGGACCTACACACTGTCGACGAAGGTGTCATCCGACACCTCTTCCCACTCTTAAAAGGACAAGCGGGTAAATGGGATCTGGCCATCGGTCATTTTCTCGGTGTGGATCATGTCGGACATCGGGTCGGTCCATCGGGTCCCGCTATGCGCGCCAAACTCCAACAAATGGACAAGGTCCTCAGACAAGTCGTGAATGAACTCGACAATGATACCCTCCTCGTTGTCCTCGGTGACCACGGGATGGACTCCAAGGGTGATCACGGCGGGGACGGGATCCTCGAGACCAGCTCCGCCATGTGGGTCTACAGCAAATCCGCCACGCTCGGCATTCAACCTCTCATCGAGACGATGCTCAACGCAGACGCCGTACCACGAGTCGCGGAGCGTGTTGATAAAGGTCTCCTTCCACTATCCACCTTCCCAGGTTCCCACACTCCAACACGATCGATCCAGCAGATCGACATCGTCCCGTCACTCGCACTCCTGCTCGGCCTCCCGATTCCATTTAACAACCTCGGGATGGTCATCCCTGAGCTCTTCCTCCACCATAAAACAAATGTGCCGCTACCAGACGAGAGCAAATGGAAGATCGATTGGACGGCCCTGTTCACCCGACGCATGGGCGAGCCTCTCCCCGCTCACCCGAAAGCGCTGTATAACGTCGCCCTCAAGGACGCCATGATGGTTAATGCCGTCCAGGTCAGAGCGTACATCGAAGCGTACCGGAACAGCGCATCTGGTGGAGAGTTGGACGCAGTATACGCCACGCTCTCACAGATGTATGTCGACTCGATGAGTCCGGTGTTGGAGCCCGCGACGATGTGGGGGAAGAAACGCGTGTTCTTCCGTCAGGCGTTGAAGGATTGTCGGGCGCTCTGGGCGCAGTTCAACCTGTTATTGATGTTGTCGGGGTTGGCGGCCTTGGGACTTACCGTACCGACAGTCTGGGCGGTTTACCGCGCGTTCGATGCCCCAGCATCTACGAAGATTGACGGGGAGAAGAAGTTACACGCCGGCGTGGCTGTCTTGTCGCAGGGCTTGACGGGAGCTGTCGGTGGGGCGATGATGAGCGCATGGGTCAAGATCGTCCTCGCCAAGTGGACACCGAGCCTCAAGTTCGTCGAAATGGTCCTTCTCGGCGCGACCATCGGCTCCGAGTGGGCAGTCATCTACTCCCATCTCTTTACGCAAAACACCCCGGCGTCATTCACCAAGATCAAGGCCATGTCATACCATCGAACTATCCTCCCCATCGTCGTCCTCATCATCCACGCCGTATCCTACACGTCCAACTCGTTTGTCATGTGGGAAGAGAAGCTCACGCAATACTTGCTCCTGACGCTCCTCCTCCCGGTCCTGATCGGCTCC
This sequence comes from Tulasnella sp. 332, assembly GCA_019632285.1. Classification (NCBI taxonomy): domain Eukaryota; kingdom Fungi; phylum Basidiomycota; class Agaricomycetes; order Cantharellales; family Tulasnellaceae; genus Tulasnella; species Tulasnella sp. 332. Next base: position 12,975 of record WSTV01000385.1, on the reverse strand, counting down.
TTCGCAGCACCTGAATGGCGATTCCGAGCGCGACTCTTAGGGTTTGGCGCTGCGTCCGCCATCCTCCTCCGACTCGCTGCGATCTCGACAGTGTGTAGGGAGGAACAACATCCGTACTGCCACGTCACGTTCTACTCGGCGCTCGGCGCTCAAGCCGCACCTTGGATCACCACCCTTGCAGCACCTGTGTGCGCCTTGGTCCTGCCATCGATCGTACGTAGGTTCTTGGCGCAGTCCGAGTCGGACAAGGTTGCCGCGCCCATCTTCATCGAAGTCGTATGGCGAGGCTTGCTATGTGGTGGAGCTGGTTACTGGATCTTGGAGAGGTTGGAAAACACCCACGGACTGTTGAGTGATGAGCTCGTGATGGTTGTTCGGTCAGCTAGGACCGTCGCCGCGCAGGCCGTCATGACGGGTTCAGTGGTTGGAGCTGGAATGCTCTGGTGGACGTCTCAAACGTGCGTTGAAGAGCGACACACCGTCACACGAGGGGAAAACGACGAGAAGCACGTCCAGATCTTGTTAATAGGTCACGCCAACGCGTATGGATCATCGTACCTTCTCTTCGTCCTCACCGCCTTTTCGCTCGTGTTCCTCGTCTCGCCGCCGACAGGTCAAGTGGTTTTGAGTCTGTCATTGGTGGCGATCCTGAGCTACGTCGAGGTGGCGGATACGGAGAAGGACTCGGCGGCGTTGGTCGAAGCATTCACCACTGTATCGGATCCTGCCCAACTTTTGGACAAATCCAAACCCCTGAAAGTCTCACCTCAGCGCCCAACCTTTGTCACGGCTGCGTTCGTGTCTATCGTCTCCATTGCAACGTTCTATGCGACGGGCCATCAAGCCGTTCTGTCCACGATCCAATGGAAGTCGGCGTTCATCGGCTTCCCTGTCGTCACGTACCCATTCTCACCCATTCTCGTCGCGCTCAACACCTTCGGACCCATCGCACTCGTCGCACTCACGACCCCACTGTTTGCGATTTGGAACACGACTCCGCCATGGCCCTCCACCTCGCCCACTCCCGCAGAATCTGAAGCTAAGGAGACGTTGATCATTGGTGACGCGGTGAAGCTCGCTGTGGGAGTCTCGTTGTATCATTCGGCTTTGACGTTCGGGACGGCGATGAGCGCGGCGATTTTGAGGAGGCATCTGATGGTGTGGAAGGTCTTTGCGCCCAGGTTTATGTTGGGTGGAGTGGCGTTGTTGTGCGTGGATGCAGCGTTGGTGTTGGGTGTTGGGATTGGTGTTAGGGAGGTGATGAACAAGGCGCAGAAGATGGGACGTTCTGCTGTCAAGCAGGCCTGAGTTGCTATCTACATACAATATTCGAAAGGGAAGGGATAACAAAGTAATCGACTTATGTATCTCGTTCTTAAAATATATTTCGCTGCAATGCGTCTGCCATGATCCGGCCGCACTGAGTGTTCAGAAAGGCCATGGAGTGGTCATACCATATAAGGGACGTAGCAATACCATATAAGGGACGTAGCAATACTCTTGACACCAAATAATTTGTCTGTCGACTTCGACTCATCCGGGGACTTGGGCTGCACCCATGTACACCCTTCGGCGCTCATTGGACGGAAGGAACATAGCTAAACGTCTTCGTTATAACCGCCACTTCAGTTCGCTGGTTTTCTCTGCGGCGCGCTTTTTGGGGCAATGACTTCCAAGTCTGGGAGTGACTTAACATAGACAAACCATACTCACAGTTTGATTACGGGTGGTATACGGACGTTGAGCAATGGGCTGTACGAATCTCAACGATGCGGCCTTGCTTCGGCTGTGTTATCTTTGTGGGCTTTAGGTAGGCTTTGGGAGCTTCATCTAGCGAGTCAAAAGACGCAGAGTTATGCAAATCCCCCTCCTATCACACTTTAAGCGCTCACTCTTGTATCTCCTTCCCGCTTCGCTTCTCCATTCCCCGCGTGACATGAGGGATTGAAGGACCTCGACATAAACGAAATCGATAACTACTCTCGCCAGTGCCCGCCAATAAGCGCAACCAGCTCCAAGGACATGGCGGCTACCCGAGCCAGTCTTATCTCTACTCCAGAGTCGCTTACCTCGGCGCTCGAAGGGGTTCCATACGATCGCGGTAACAGACTTCTCGCTCTATCTGGACTTGTCTTCAGTCTGGTGATGGGCCTCGCATTCATCGCCACTGGCATATTTGTATACATCCTCTCCGGTCCTGGGAACGACCAAGTCGCTCAAGAGCTTGAGGCTGGGTACAACCCGAACCCAGAGAAGGAGAGGAACATCGTCATCTCATTCAGTCCAGCTGTTACGAGGGCGCTCGAGTTGTCTCTAAGCGTCTTGGCGACAATCTGCACCGAGGCGACCGGTTACGTCCACGGAACAACGCTCAAGTGGTGTTTGGCCAAGGAAGGTCGTCTCACGTTCAACGCAAATCTTCGACTTCTGAGCTGCACGAAGGGCATACTCTCGGTCAATGGCCCAATATTCAACGCAGTCTTCGCCATCACAGTCATCTTCTCATACGCTGCCTCCTCTTCCATCATTCTTAATTCTAATCACTACAGTTACATACCCCTCCAAAATTTCACAGTCGCCTCGTTTTTACCTCCAGTCATCTTCGGGACCGTTCTTGTACTGCAAGCCACATTCGGATTCATAGCAGTTCGCAGCGCTCCGGTCCCTACCTGGAGCAGCAGTCCGTTGGACATGGCCTCGGCCTTGGTTCATCATCACTACATTCGCCATAGACCAAAACGTTGCATGCTACCCACGTTAAAATCCGGAGACACAAGAGACGATCCCATCTCGCCTTCCCTACATCAGCCTTCATCGTGGGAGTCCCACAAAGCTGTGAGGCGAGTGGTGTGGCTCGTATGGGGACTGGTAGGAGGAGGAATAATATTTGGAGGAATCCTGTTCCCTTGGGGTGGGGTGGTGATATCCTGGTATGGGGTTACCCCGCCTGGTGGATTACTGTGGGCATCATTGCTCTCCGCGACGATACAGTCCTTTGTGACAATCGGACTTCACTGCTGCGAGCTCGTGACGACCCTCGCGAGGGACGAGATGGTCTGGAGGGCGGCTTCGAGCGAGAAGGGAGCTCGGCCGTCACGAAACCCGCTGATGACGCTCATGGGGAGTTGGGAAAGCTGTGGTTTGCTGGTACTGAAGCCGGTAATCCACTGGCTTTTTGGATTATCTGTGTTCATGGCTGTAGGTCTCGGATGGGAGGTGAACTCACTCGGGATGTGGTTCCTCACAGCCGGCATGATTTTCGTTGCGGTATTCATCACCGTGATCGCCAGACATCGTCCGACAGGACCCCAACCGGCAACTTAAGGCCACATCCAGACGCTGGCGGATTTAGTGGACGAGTGGTCAATGACCATGTATTGGGGGCATAAGAAAGATGGTTGGGGAGTGGGACCGTGGCCAGTATGCCATGCTGGGACGAGTAAAGACGGACGGATACCACCCGTCAAGATGGATTCCTTCTATGCATGAATACGGTTGACGACAGTCATGTAGGCCTGACTTACGCTCAACAGTCAGATTATACTTCTGCTTCTCGAGCCTCGTTAGTCGCGTTCATTTGACTCATCTCTTTGATAGTTCGATGATTTTGAAAGATGTATGATTACGACCACAAAGCACTTCAATACGAGCGTGGTGGAACCTGAATCTTGCCGAATCGGGGGCCATTATTTTCGCCTCTTTTCTAGACTTACCCTCCATTTAGTTAAAAATTTTGTTCAACATTCTTAATAGAATCTCGCTATGTTTAACATTACCGTCAAGTCACTCAAATTTGAAGAAAATATATTGATCATATCCATGGAATGCTCGGACTTTCCTTTTAATCACCTTCACTTCCCTCTCCGCTGCCAAGAGTCAACAGAAAACTTTAGCTGCCACGCAGTTCGAGTTCATAACCAGGGACCGGACCGGGCGCACCCCAGCGCCGTTCCGCTGATCGGGGTCTATCGTCGCTTTCATACCTGCCCGCTCTTCTTGACTTAACTCGTTGCTCGTCGCACATCGTGATCGTGATCGCTGCTGTTCTTGTATGCTCTCTGTCGGACGCTCGCGGAAGGCTTATTACCGTCTCCTCATATAGTTATGAGTTTCTTGACGCCAGGGTAGTTGACAGGACTAGAACCAGCAACGATAACTCCATCTCAGCTTCTCCACCGGCAACCTACGCTCCTTCCATGGCTGCCCTGCCATTTCCCCTCACCAAGCTCGTCAAAATCGGCGCACAAAACGCTTCTTAAACGTCGTATTCACGGGGAAGATCTTGAATTTGGAGAAAGAGGTGAAGTCGACCGCAGGCTTGACGATCCCACCGCCGACGAGGACCACGCATTGAGAGCGTTGTGGTGTATATTAGGCCGTGTTAGCGGGCTGTTCTTGCTATCGAGCCTGGAATAACCGAGGAGCCATTCTGCGAGTTACACCTTTGACGGCGGTGAACTATAACTGAAATATGTCCACTCCGTGTTTCGATTTCATAGTAATTCCGCTGATGATATTCTTCAGGTGGACGGCGGCGCTCGACGCTTATTTCCGGATGACTTGAACCGGATTCTTAAGCCGACAGTGACCACTCGGAGGTCAAGTGATTTCCATCATAATACAACATTCCTCCCTAATTACACTAACTTCCTATAAAATCATGATAATTCACAGTCCAGTCCACTCGAATGCCTTCTCCACCTCAAACGTCATCCCCTCTTCCGTCTTGTCACTTGACCCACCCACGCGAACGGTGTAGATACCCTTATCTGCTCTCCACTTATTAATCGCGTCATCCCAGTAGGACACCGCGTACTTGTCAAGGGTAAGCTTGACATCCTCAGTCTTTCCTGGAGCGATGTCTTTGACCTTTTTGAAGGCGCGCAGCTGCTGCAGTGGATGGGTAAGGTGACCCTTTGGTAGTGAAACGTACACCTGCGCAACCTCTGAGCCGGTGACAGAGCCGGTGTTCGTGACCGAGAGCGAGATCTCGACAGAGAAGTCGGAAGCCTTGCCGGTAGGCTTGGATGCCGAGACTTTGCCGTATTTGAAGCTCGTATACGAAAGACCGTAACTAAGAATTGAAACAGTGAGATTATGGGGCTCAAGCATGAGATCATGTAGGAAAATGCTTACCCGAAAGGGAACAGAGGTGTGATCTTTCGATGCTGATAATTCTTGTAACCAACGTAAAGATCTTCAGAGTATCGGACCTGAGAAGTGAAGTGAGGCGCCATTAGATCATAAGATTTAGAGGTACAACCGTCTTGAAATGACGCACCTTTCCATTTTCGGACCGGAAGTGACCGAAGGCTGCGATATCCCCCAGCCGCTTGGGGAAGGTCATTGACATCTTTGCGCTAGGGTTGACTTTTCCAAACAGTACGTCTGCAATAGCGTTACCGTTCTCGTTTCCGCCATACCAGGACTGGATAAGACCAGCGACATCATCAACCCAAGGCATCGTCACAGCCGATCCCTGGAGCAAAACTCGTAAGCACAGAATTCAATCATTATGCGACTTTCAAGAGAACAACATACCGACTGACAGACGACCACTGTTTTCTTGTTCACATTGGCGACAGCGGCGACGAGTTCATCGGTTCGGCCAGGAAGTGCGAGGGTGTCCCGATCGAACCCTTCACTTTCCCAATCGCCACTTGTTCCAACAATGACGATGGCGACATCCGCATCCTTGGCGAGCTGAGCAGCCTCAATGATAGACTCCTCTTCCTTGAGGACCTCTGCCCCGCCGAGGGTGAGCCCTCCGCCCAAGCCAATCAGGGACTCGTGGTCGTCGTTAATTGAAGGCCCGCGCATATTCTCATAGACGACATGGATTTGGTGAGACACGCCAGCTTTGAGTAAGAACTCCGCCGTCCTCTCCGTTGTACCCGATCCAAAGAATGCTAATGTAAAGAAAGAAAGAAAGACATAGATTGGGTCAGTGATCAGGTGGTTTTCTGATATCGACTGGAAACGCTCACATGTCCCGGCTTCCTGGAAGGTCCAGTTGTCGACGACCTCCTTTCCATCCACATACAGCTTGGCGCGTCCTTGCACGGTCAAGCCAAACTTGAACAACGTGTTCTTCTCCCTCGGCTTGAGCTTGCCTTTGAGCTCAAGCGACCAGCGTTCGCTGATGCCATCTGGTATGCCGTCGACAAGAACAAAGTGAGTCTCCTTTATATCCACGACCTCGATGGGTTCCTTATCATGCTCAGGGTTGGTCAGAGAGTCGTGGGAGTAGAATGATCCTGTCCACCCAGGCTTGCCAGCCTCTGTAAGGATCTCTGCATTGAGGAGGGGAAGGGTACAGTAACCTAGACACGAAGAGGATAGAAGATCAATGAGGCATTGGAGACGCCATTGTGTGATGCCGGGTGCCAAGAGGAGTACGCACCAACGGTCCCTTCGTGATATGTGACCTCAACTCCCTTGGGCAGTGCGTCGACGATTCCAGTATGGGGAGTGACAACGTAAGCGCAATTCATTGATGCGGAGCCTCCACCGCTAGCCACCAATGCCTTGGCGTTCGGGCCGATGATAGCGATCTTTTTGATGGTATCAGGCTTGATAGGGAGGATATCGCCATCATTCTTGAGCAAGACGATCGAGTTGGCGGCGACCTTGCGCATGAGGGCGCTATCAGAAGCCTTCTCCTCCCACGTCTCCTTCCCATTTCCATCGATGACCTACATCATGCCAACATAAGTAAGAAATCTATACCTAGAGAACTTCGCGATCGAAACCCACCGCTGCATTAGTCTTGCAGACCTTCTTGACCATCTCCAGCACGTTCCTCGCCCTCTCCTTGACGGTTCTCGCGGTAGTCTTGTGCGCAACAATTTGACGGTTAACCTTGGACTGCGTGCGCCATTTGTCTAGTCCAGGCATCTCCAGATCTAATCCTGCGTTGATAGACTCGGTGAGGGAATAGGTGCCCCACCAGTCGCTCATGACCATCGCGTCCGACTTCCACTCTTCGCGGAGGATGCCGGTGAGAAGTTCCTTGCGCTCGGAGCAGTGTGTGCCGTTGTATTTGTTGTATGAGCTCATGTAGCAGATGGGATTGGAATTTTTTTGGGCGAGCATGAAGGGCATGAGGTAGATCTCGCGGAGGGCACGGTCTGAAAGGATCGAGTCGGCTCCCATGCGCTCGTGCTCTTGGTCATTTGCGCTGCATGCCCAGGGATAACGGAGGTCAGCAATCATGCAGGCTATCAGGGGAAAGGTTTATCGTGTGACTAACACGAAGTGCTTGATGCAAGCGGCTACTCCACCACTCTGGAGACCGTTGATGTAGGCAGATGCCATCATTCCTGATAGATGAGGGTCTTCAGCGAAGCTTTCGAAGCTCTAATAAGCCAGGCCAGCGATCAGTCTAATGTTCCTTGCGAGAGCATTGCGCTAAGTTGCTCCTACCCTTCCGCCAAGAGGGTTCTAGAACAATGATGAGGATTCAAGTTTTAGATAAGATTGGATATTTTGGTGGCCATATGAACATACCCTTTGAATATTGCATGTCGGAGCGAGGAGGACGGAGGACGTCCGAAGCTTGGTCTCAGGGGCTAAGAGGTCTGCCGCGACCTCTCTGATCAACTCGGGGTCCCAGGTTGCGCCAAGAGCAGTGGCGCACTATATTGGAGGCCAATTTAGAAACATCCTGACCTCAAGGAAAGCCCACTGGCTTTGATGGTGCGCACAGGGATACAGTTTGCTGGAGTACTTCTGAAAAACGATTGACCACGAACGCCGTTGGGTCCATCGGAGACCTGGAGACAAAAAGTGCGGGGTAAAGGTGGCCATAGCCGCAGATAAGATAACAGTATCTCGATCTCACTTTGATCGACGGAATGCCGAGTCTCGGTACCTGTCCGAACATTTTCGTCAATTGACTATGGAAATCAACCATGAGCCCACATGGAACATACCGCAGCGGTCCACCAGAATTTGACACCAGCGATCAACGAGATGGCCTCGTCGATGGTGAGCTTCTCCACGATATCGTCAAGGTCAGCATCGGCGAAGCTGGAGAGTTTAACGTTGGACATGAATCCCTGGGGTGTATGTGCGGAGAACGGATATGAGACAAGCGGGGAAAAGATGAGATATATCTTCGCTGCTACGGTGCTCTGTGACGCTTTATAGTACATTATCTCGGATATACTGATCCAACGACCTTTGACCTTTCAAAGACGTGGTTCCGAATTGTAAACGGGAAAACCCCATGGTTTGGAAAGCTGGCGACCCTGACCGCTGCGAGTCGGTACCAGGTCGGCGGAGCGTTTCCGACGGCCATTGCCTTGATGGAGATTCTACCGGGAAAATAAATGTGTGGCCCAGGGGTGAAGAGCTTGCCACATGCACAATATCGAAGATTGATCAGAGGCAGATAAATGAGCCATAATTGAGTGTCAGACATCGTGAGCTGTTCACTTGGAAACACAGAATTGATTTGTACAGCCGCTTTGGCTCAACTATGCCCGAGAGCTGACTACTCAATTCTCACCTTATGATGGAGTATTGCCGAAGAGGGAGTTGGCAATTTTGAATTTGGGCCGGGCCGGTGCCTGGAAGCCAAAGAAACAGTGGCTATCCTGTCCACATTCAAATGGGGCAGAGGATAGCACCTCTCTAGCCGCTACAGCCAGTCATTTGTCTGTCCTATCAGGACTCGTGCGCTCAAGTGCATTCATGTGTCCATGACAAGAGGCGTTCCTCTCAGTAGTTATTGATCGGATAATGCTCGCCTGCATTAACCCTCAAAACGGGATCCTCATTAGAGTAATTACCAGAGCCTTCCTGCTTCCAGCCGTCCATATGCCTCTCCAATCATCCATGCATACGGCGTCAATAATGCCACCCTCTCTAAGAGCTGTATATACAAAGCTTGAATATGCATAGGCCGAAAAGTCAACGAGGCGTCGTCTTAGGGAAGAGTATCCCTGGGAGGAAGACTCGGCTTTTGGGGAGTGTCTGGCCAACCATCCTTTCCCCGTCTCACACCCTCGCCATTCCAACAGCGGGGCTTCGAATGACTTTACCTCTGCGTCGTACCCAGCGACGACCAGAAACCTCGGAAGTAAACGCACTTACTCGGAGACTCTGTGGCTGATCTATCGCCCGATCAATTCCGCACGTGCTCCGCATCCTCTCTGGACCCGTTTATTGGACCATCATCCATTCCCAAAGATATTCCCCTCGAACCTCATCTAGACATAACGGTCTGGCGCTCATTGCTAACGTGGTCCCACCTCGTCATCCTACCTCTAAATAAACATGTCTTCCGAATCGCCTGATCCAACAACAGCGATGACCACAGCAGATCAGCAGTCCAGAGCCGTGCCCTTACAATCCTCCGGAACGTCGGAAGAGGACCCCACTTCACCGACCACCACGAAGAACACGCCTAACCGCAAGCAGTCATTAAAGGACAGAGACAGAGAGAGACCAAAATACACCAGATTGCTACAGAGTGCGTCGGCCCCACAAGCCCCCCCACATTTCAGTATTTCATGCGCCGGTCTAAATTACGATTACTGATCAATACCCTTCGCGCATATAGGCTGTGATGCCTGTAGGTCAAGGAAGGTACGATGTGTTCAACTAGACGCTGGGGAACGTGAGTCTCCATCTCTCTGCGTGGCGCTTCTCAACGTCAGGGAGCGTCCTGCTGACTGCGACTATCGATGGCATGGCAATGAACGGACGCCCGGAAAACAATACAAAACAGTCGGTTCCGCACCGTTGACGCTCGGCCCAAATGCCGCCAAGAAGCAACCGTTCTGCAAGCCCTGCATTGCTTCTAGCCTTCCGTGTACATACAACTTCAAAGCCAAGAAACGCGGTCCCGCCAGCCAGTGAGTTCCCCGATCCGGCATCATCCGAGCGAAAACGCCTCATTAAATATTACAATGAAACCCGTAATAATGTTGCTCCCCAAAGGCATGCCAAACGACTGAAAGCAACCGGGCCTTCAAATGGTACGGAGGAGGGAAAGGACTCGGAGATCATGGATGATTATGCCTCCAGGCGAGACGCTGCCGCACGAGTGAGTGATTTTGTGGTCACATCATTGGGGTTTTCTGGGGGTATCATTCCACTGTCATGGTGCATCATTGCTTACCACTTCATTTCGTACGTAAAATATCTAGTCTGCGATGCATATGCGGCAGTCGACATCGTCCAGCCTATCCCCTCGCAATTCGCTTCCGTCGCTCCCCAACATGATCCCAGCTCCTCCCCATCCTCATGCTCCCCACTCGAAGGAGTCCGACTGGAGGAGCGTTGCAAGTCCACATACTCAAATACTGCCACGATTGCAACAGACGGACGACGCCAGTCAAAGATCAGCAGCACTGCAAAGCCCCACAGCGATATTTCCTCCGATGATGCCCCCGAACGGCCCACAGCAGCAACACCTCAACCACGAAATTTCGACGCTCTCACCCACCACAGCAAATGCTTTCTCATCCATGAACTTGATCTCTCCAGTGGGATCATCTAACACGGCCTATAGTTCCTCAGTCCCGCACTCGATCTTGGACGGCGCAAACAAGGCTTCTCCCAGCGACGACGCCATGAGTGGGAGCAGTCCATATACGACGGCCATGTACTCTCCACAGTCGCACTACTCTGGTAGTGCGACTCTTTCGACAGATCAGCACGGCCAGCTTGCTCAACAGCAACTACATCAGCATCTGACCCACGCAGGTCCCTCTGGCCTTTCCACATTTCACAGGGTTGGAGATTCGGGTAACAATGGCCTTCCGGGGTCGAAGCCGACACCGAGGTCGACCAAGTCATGGTCGTTGATCAACTTGGCTCCAACACCGACGATCTTGCATGTCCTAAGTCTGTTTTTCGATTTTGTGTGGCCGTTGACCCCGTGCATCCACCGACCGAGGTGAGCCCTGCGCCGAAAGTTGGAAACTCGTGGGACGGACTTTTTGATGAGCTTTTCTTTTCTTTTCTTTTCTTTTGCAACAGCTTCTATGCAGATTTGGGAGAAAAAAGGGAGGAGAGGGATCCTTTGTTCTTTGCGTTGGTGTGCAGTACCATCTCTTCGACGCTTGTCCAGGTGAGCAACCTTATTCTTTACTCATCTCGCTGGAATGGGCCTGAGATGGAGCTCGCGTTAGGTCCCGCTCTCATATCTGCCAATGGACCGTAAAGAAGTCAGAAGGTTAGCTCGGAGCTTCGCCACAGCATCTCGCAGGGCTGCAGAGACGGCAAGAGACCCTCCAAGTTCAATGATGTGAGTCTCAGCATCCATTCTTGATGGTGGTACTGAACTGACCATTATCGTGGACCTGATGCAGGGTGATCATCCGATACTTGTAAGTTTCATGTGGCATGTTGGCAAACGTACGCAGTGGACTGACTGCTTGGTTTAAAAAAGTGACAACATCTATCATTTCCGGGAAGGCAAGGACGGCTCTTCGAATGCCGCAGTAGGGGAAGCGGTGTATATATCTGCAGTGCTTCGTATGCATCAGGAGGAAGGATACGAGGGCCTGGACCATATCGAGAGCGAGGTGCGAAGGAGGGCGTTTTACCTGCTATATGGAGGTCAGTTATAAGGTGAACTGTCACCCTCTGGCTATGTTCTCAAGCATCATTCGTAGCCGACAAGTCAATCGCAAGCCTAAACAACCGCCCATGTATGTTACGAGACGAAGACTGTACGGTACAGCTCCCGACCGAGGTGGACGATGAATTGTGAGGCTTTTTTTACGTCTTCAGACGACCACTTTTGCACCTGCTCACCACGTTTACGTATTTTTCAGTATTACCGCCCGAGCCATCTTGCCTCAGCCACCAAATAAGACCCCAATCATCTCAGGCTTCATCTACATCAGCCAGATATGGAAACTTGTTGGCGAGATGCTTCCCATGGTGCGGCGTGACAGGTGGAAGCCCCCCTCCGGACAAGCTGCCATTGCTCGTCTTGAAGAAGTCTGCGAAATGCATACCAAGATCATCAAAGTCTTCGACCAAGCGCCGCACGAGCTCCGACTGAAGTCCACTGGCAGTCTTCGGAGGCGTACGTCTTCTGCATCATCTCCGAAAGCTGGCGGTTCCGCCACCCCGTATGATTTCTTTAGCGGCGGGGCCGAATTTGATGGTGTTGGGTTCGCTCAAGGGGCCATTGCGGAGGTGAATCAACTTTTTGAGAATCCGGATGCGAATAAAGAGGATGCAGGGAACGCGTTTTTGGTGATGCAGGCGAACATACATGTCACACAAGTCAGTCTTCTTTCCGTTCAGTCTTTCATAATTTAAGTCCCGTTGAGAGCCATGTACACCCGTCATATAGCATGTGGCCCGACTACAGGCTGAGCAGCATCGGCAGTGGCTGGTGACACTCATTCGAGACTCTGGAGTCCATGTCCACTCCCCTATCGCGGCTGCTGAGATTGCTCGAGGTGGGTGGACGCGAGACGATCGGGAGGCAGTGGCGAAGGATCTTTTGCATGTCTTACACAGGTACGTATATCAAATGGCTATTTCTTCTCCTTATCCCAGCGCTCTTTGTTGACCCGCTGCTCCTCTTTAGTATACCCATTTTATCTATCACAACGAACGGACCGTCCTTGGTGCACAAGGTCCGCTTCGTCGCTTCGACTCTTCTGGATGCGATACGGGAAGCGGACACTGCACCGACACCCGCTGCTAGGGCATTGACATACCTCTGTGAGTTGTGAACAGCTTCGTCAGCTCGTCCTCTCTGTCAATTGGGAAAGTCTGACGGGCCTTGGTGCGTTTCATAGGGGACTTCTTGGCTATCCTAAGCGAGATTGAGAAGAACTACTCGTACGTTCTATTCGTGTCCATATGGCAAGATTTGTGACTGACTCCTGCTGTTGTTCACTCGCCTACCGGTGTTCTGCTGATCTTTGTAGGTTGAATGATGAGATTGACCCACCGCCACCCACACAAGAGAACGAAGACCAATGAGGAGGTTCTGAT
>WSTV01000384.1:13513-29182 GCA_019632285.1 Tulasnella sp. 332 | reverse complement strand
CAATGTCGCGGGCCAACCCTCACTTTTGAACTTGAGATCCAACATCCCTTATTTGCGAGGCCGACTCTGAGCCAAGAGCCCCTAATGACGTCCACAGACCATATCTGAATATAAATCCAACGGCTACATATACGCAACAATGACATGGGTTCTCTCGACTATTGTGAACGTGCCACATTCACGCCCGTCGCCTTCTCATCGGCCGCCACGACTTCCTCTCGCTTCTTCTCCACTGCCTTCTCTTCGACGGGGCCAGAACTCGTCTTCCCCGTGGTGGCTTTCTCCTTCAACAAGGCCTCATCCAACGCCGCATCATCCGGATGCGGCGTCGTGGCCTTGACAGCCTCCGCTTTGGCCTCTGACGACACTTCAACAGCAGGTTTCTCCTTCACATCCTCGGCTTTGGGCGTCTTACCTTCCTTCCAACCGCCTTCGTAATCTTCTCGAATCTTCTCAAGCTCGCGACTGATCGCCTTCTCCTCCGTCACGAGCTCAGCCCATCGTTCGATATCGAGCCCTTTTGATGTGTACAGCGCCCGACGACGAGCTGAGACGGATTGATTGAGTATCGAGGTGTACGATATCTCCCGACCTTGGCGTAAGAACCTGGACGCATCGACCATTGGGTGGGGGGGGCGTTCTCAGCAAAGGGGAGACTCGACATTAAAACACGTCCCGCTCACCAAGCGTAACCTCCCATGATGACGAGGAACTCCGTGAGGTATGTCACAGGCTTGAAGAGAAGATTCCATCGATCAGTTGGATGATCACCGACTTGGAGACGTTTGTCCCCCCTAAAGCACTCACCTCCATAAAGTCCCACCCAAGAGGGGTGAAGAAGGTGAATCGAAGGACCGATAACCAATACGTCAATAGGATCAAGAAACCTCCAGTCGCAAGCCTTCGAGCACCTTTCCTGGCTGCCGTATCGCACATGTCTTTGATGTGTTGCATCCCCTCGAGTTCCTTCTGCAGCCTCTCCCGTCTCCGCCTCAGGAACCGGGTCCGTTCGTCAAAGCTGGGAACCGACACGGGGATCTCGAGGGGTGCAAACGCGTCCACATCTTTCTTGTCGTGTGTTGGAGTGGCGGACGTCGAAGGCGCCTGTTGATCATTGTACGCGAGCTGAGCGGTGTTGGAAGCCTTGTCCGGCGTGATGACGATCGTAAACTCCTGCGAATGGACGGCCTCCTTCACGAAGTCTCCAATGTCTGTCGAATCTGCCCATTGATGGGGTTCCTGGTTGCCTGTCGTCTCGTCATCCTCGAGGTTCTGAAAGGACACGGTTGGGAGGCGTGGTGCATATGGTTGTGGGCCGTCTGTTGGAGATGGCAAGGATGCTTGGATGAGTCGAGCGATATGCGATAGCGGTTGTGAGGGGTGTAAGAGGAAAACGGTGGGTGGTGGTCGTTCCGCGGTGGACGTGGTACCAGACGTCTCGGACGGTCGCAATCCAGGGAGTGGAAGTACGAGCTTGAAAAGATGGGAGGACGTAGGTAGGAGTCTCCCTGATCACAGACACCAAACGCGCTTTCCTAAGTAATTATGCTGGTTGTCTGGTGGTATGCTTCGTGAGGCACTGACCTCGCCGGCTCTTGACCTCTAAAGGTCCATGGGAGGTATCACTCTCGTTCCAGCCTTCAGTCCTATGAGCTTCAGCAATGAACTTGCTATGCCCGACCTTGAGGCTCTCTCTGGCAGCTCGATCCAGATGGGTTTCTGGAGCAGGTGAGGACCGGTTGTTGTTGGGTGGTAGGTCAGAGTAGAGGCGACATGGGAATGGTTGTGTAGGTCGTGGGACGCGACTGGAATGCTTTGAAGAGATGGTGAATAGTAGCCTGAGATGTTGCAAGCCATTCATAGTGTTCCCCGAGGATGGCCAATTCCAATGCTGGGTCCTGGTTGATATCCCAATAACATGACGTCATTACCCAGCCGTTCCTGGATTGTTGGGCCCCTAATTTATCCCGTGACACCCCTTGCTCTGACCACAAATCGAAGTCACCTTTGGCAGGCTCACATGAACGTGATTGCCGAAAATCAGGGGACTCGCGCAGCATCATGTAGTGGCGCACCCTTGGCAGTACAGGAGGCGCTTACCAGGCCTCCAAGCCATCGACTTCTCAGACAATATCCAGCAGGGATTTGCTACGGCGCCGACTCCTTTCAGATATCTCAGGTCATGGAATCGATCCCAGTGACCCAATCACAACGATGTAGGGCTGACAAACAACGGGGTTCATCGCCCAGAACGCAGAGTGCCCGCTTTTCAATTTCTGTGATCGGCATGGTCTCGTGTGATGAGAACGGGACTGCCCACGAGATCCATCCCTGCCCGAGGCTGTGGAGCCGAATGCCATGATTGGCTTATTGTCTACCTTATCAATCTAAAGCCACCCATAAGACCCCAAGCTCAATACATAAACCCGGCACCGACCTGAGTCTCAGGTCCCAGAGGGTCTAAGCGTGCCATGACCAAATACTTACTACGCCTCTTTCCGAATGACCGCATTGGCTGGCCAGCCCATACCGACCTGATTACCTCGACTGTAACGCAAAAAAAAAAAACCTTACTAAAGAATCTAGCGGATGACGCAACAGTCAAGCCATGCGGCAGAACCAAATTTCCCCCAATTAGTGCGATAATGGAGGGCATTATGATGGTTTATTTTATTGAGGCACACACGTCCAGCATGTCCCGCCCTGATTACTCGTGCGGCCTGATAAGAGCCATCCAAGCCTCCAGGTCGGTGAGGCTTGAAAGTGCCGACTCGGCCATAGTTCGACCCAAGCCACACTGGGTAGATAGCATATAAAGAGGTAAGAGGACGTTCGTATCAGTTCTTTCCTCATCATCCACCATCACATTCCATACAACAATGGCACCCACTCTTATCCTCCCCCAGACCTTCCAAGCCGTCTCTGACGCCGTGCTCCTCGCACAAGCTCAGAAGAAGGAGCTCGCAGTCACCTCCGGTGCTTACCACAACACCTCCGGCTCGTCGTACACCAAAGAGGGTATCCTCGTCGACCTCTCCAAATTGAACACCGTCAAGGTTGATGCTGTCAAGCGTGTTGCATATGTTCAAGGCGGCGCCAGGTTTAGGCAAGTTGAGGAGGCGGCTATCAAGTTCGGTGAGTGGAGCGTGGAAGATATTGCGTTGGTGGTCAAGCGCTTACTTTGCTACTTAGGCCTCGCCATGCCCGCTGGTACCGTGTCGGACGTTGGTGTCGCTGGCTTGACCGTCGGCGGTGGTATCGGTTGGCTATCTGGACAGCACGGACTCGTCATCGATAACCTGATCTCGGTACGTATCTCATCACCGTGCTCCTTGTGTCAAGGCTCACAAATCATTTATCAATCCCATGCAGGCAACCGTCGTCATCGCCAACGGTGACATTCTCAACGCCAGTGCTGCTGAGAACTCAGACTTATTCTGGGGTATCCGCGGTGGTATGTTTGATCTGTCGCTCTGATCCATCTCATTATCTGCCGTGTTACTGACCCCCCCCCCCGCTTGGCTCTTGATTCTGCCAGGTGGATCCAACTTCGGCATCGTCGTCGAGTTTGTTTTCCAGCTCCATGAACAACGCGAGGAGGTCTATAGCACTTGTAAGCCTTCATCCTCACACGAATCGTACGGCAGCTGATCCGATCACTCGCATCCTAGCGCTCATCTTCGCCGGCGATCGGTTGCCCCTCGTTGTCCAACAGATCAACCGCTGGACCGGAAAGCAAACCCCCACCGAGGCCGGCTCCCTTATCTTCTTCAACGACCCTGCCACTGGACAGGTGCAAGCTTGACCTTTTGAATACATCGCTATACAAATTCGCTTAGACATGCTCGCTTCCTTACAGACAATGATCGAGTGGTTCGGCGTCAAGAACGGCAGCGAGGAGGAAGGCAAGGCTGCCTTCGAAGGCTTCTCTGAGCTCGGTACATGTCCCCAGGCTCCCGGCGTTCAGCAACATCCTGACAAGCAATGAAATCTATTAGGACCATTGAGGAACACCTCCGGAATGATCCCGTACGAGAAACTCAACACGATGATGGTACGTGCATGGCTCTGGCTCGAGCCAATACATCGACTCATATTATGATCACCTTCCAGGACAAGTACGTCGTGACTGGCGTCAACAACCGCCTGCATTGGGGTACTTTCCTCGAGCGCCTCGACTTGAAGCCTTTCAAGAAGACCTTGGAGGCGTTCAACAACCTCGACGGTGCCGCAAAAGAGAAGTCGACCGTCACTTTCGAGTTCTACCATCACGACAAGGTCTCGTCCCTTGGTATCGAAGAGACTGCCTTTGCTCACCGTGCTCCCGTAAGTCGTGCATCATCTCCTCAAGGTCCACTTCTTCCCCCCTCGCTCACCATGAGCCTTTTTTTTTTTTTTTTTTTTTTTTTTTGATCCAGGTCTACAACGCGTTGGTCGCTGTTCAGTGGGACACCGCAACCGCAAGCTTTGATGCCAGCGAAACAGTCCGCTCCATTGCCGAAAAGATCACCGCCGCCACTGGCAACACCGATCTCGGATACGCCAACTACGCGGACAATGTTGCCACGCTCAAGAGCAAGACCGATGTTTACGCGAAGCAAGCGTTTGGCGTAAACTACCAGCGGATGACCCAGGTGAAGAAGGCCTACGATCCCACCGGCGTCTTCAACAGGTGGTTCTCCATCACTCCCGCCTTGTAGGCGATGGTTCTCATTGTAATTATGGAAGTTACTATTGGATCAATGTATAATCTCGTTCACATCTCAGGAAAGTGTACCAATGCCGCTCATTTAGGAATGGTAAGTGCCCTCAAATAGCTTTAAGACGACGTGTGCATCTGGTAGTTATCAATGATCACTAAGTTAGCCAAGAGTGCTCTGCGATCCCGTAGACATGAATCGAGTCGATCAGAACGCACAACATTCCAAGAGGACTGTAACCATGGAAGTTTGATCGTACAGTTCATATCGGTTCCTTCAGAGGTTTGATTCTGGTTCTTCTCGATTGGGCAATTGTTGAGGATAGATATGGCGATGGCTGAGCTTGTAAGGTTTTGGAAATTTACCAAAGGATATTTGCCACCCACGAGAACTTTATCAACCTTCGACGGATGAAAATGATAAGCAGATGTGGCCTCCGGACCGGTTAGAGGTGCAGTAAACGTTCTGGCGTTGTGCTGAACTAAGTTGGGATACGATAAGGAGGAGGTCGAGGTATGGGAAGTCGTATCGCTACGGGTTTCCAGTGCTTCACTGTTTCGCTTTCTTGACGATGGGCTGAGTTCATGTCGAGACGTGTTGGTGTTTTCATGCTTCCCAGAGCTCAAGAGCCCCATAGTCTAGCGGTTTAATGGCCGGAGCAATGTTGAGAGTACCTTCGAAGAACTTGATCTCTGCACAGGCGATGTGATAGTACTTGGTGGACTTTTTGATGCAGCGTTGAAGGACAAGGATGCCGGTGCCACGTGTGGGGCACTTGCAATCCTTCTTTGCGTTCTCGAGGTCCAGCCTTTCTTTTAATAGATTGACCGTTAATTTGATGGTCGTTAGAAGATGTCGTCCAGTGTGCTAGGCAACTTGTGGAATTGAGACTTACCTTGAGCCCCGCTTGTCCTCTCCACAGCGTCATGTTTTATTGCCTTGAGAGTGTCCGAAAGCCCGAAAAGCAGGGCAGGTCCTGGGATCTTGTCAAGACCAAACAATGTTTGGGTTGCACCCGCGTCCATTGCGTATAAACCTCGGGGAGTAGCCACTTTTGTCGCGGCACCCATTCTTCTGCCCGAATCCCGCTTGCCTCCAGCCAAGCTTGATACGGTCACATATTTGGTCGATCCAT
This sequence comes from Tulasnella sp. 332, assembly GCA_019632285.1. Taxonomy (NCBI): domain Eukaryota; kingdom Fungi; phylum Basidiomycota; class Agaricomycetes; order Cantharellales; family Tulasnellaceae; genus Tulasnella; species Tulasnella sp. 332. Next base: position 23,347 of record WSTV01000384.1, on the reverse strand, counting down.
TCTTTAAGTACTTTCCCTGACGCGGTATCCAGATAGTCATCAGTTTGGAAGTAAATGTGCGTTTGAACGCGGCTGTCCTCTCCACACACGTTGGGTGGTGGAATTGTTTGGGCTGCAAAGCCTCACAGCTCCACAAGCGGCATTCGGTTTTCAGAACGTCCTTCTCGCACACTTGGCATTTCGTGCTTCGGTTCTTGGCGGGGTCGCGTTCAATGTATAGGAGTCTGTCTTTAATATTGGCATAATGCTCTGGTCAGCAACTCTTCAACTCCCGATGAATAAAACAGCACATGGCTGACCACCAAGTGGATATTTATATGGGAAGGTCACCATTCAAGTCGTCACGTAGAGCGCGTCTCAAAGATGCTGCATCGTCAGCGGCACGCATCTTCAGTGATTTGTGCAGCGCATTCTCTTGATGTGTATGGCTGCTTACCGACTATCCTCTTGAACTCAGCCTTCTCGTACACTTCCAGCTCAATCTCGGACAGTTGTTGATTCTTAGAGGTGATGATGCTGCAAAGTAGACGTTGCGAGACAGTCTTCTTATTTAAAAAGCCCTCTGGGACCCTGTTCGAACTTTCTCTGGTAATCGTCATTGCACGGTACGAGTATGAAAAAACTCCCTTATAAGATTTGCATCTACAGGGGTGAGGTCAAGGTAGCTTAGATTCACGGCGTAGAGGGCGGAAGGGTACCATTATATTACCTTGCCTACGCGAGGGATCAGTATCTGCCTTTAGCTTCTTCACCGGCGGAGGCAAAGTTCGATCCCACTTTCTTCTTCAGAAAGTCCCCATACACGACTGGATTATAGAGGGAATCTTCCACAGTGATTCCGGTCTGTTCTTGCTCCCGCAGCACGGCAGCTAATGGCTTGATCAGAGCGTCAAAATTGGGCTCAAAGAAGAAAGGGAGTCTACGGTGCATGAAAGGTGAGCGAGACATATCATGGACTGCAACTCCGCTGCTTAGTCCGGGAATGCTTACGATACTCGGTAGTTGCTACCTCGATGTATGACCCGGTGGAGCGTTGACTTATATATTCCCCGTGTCCAGATCTGCATTGAGGGTCGAGAACGAGCTCGATGTCAGAGCGTGTACCTCACGTTGGATCTGTCTATGCAATGTCACTTACTTCCCACATCTCGCCTACATTGCAAACGATACAGTCAGGGATCGGATTCGCGTAAATCCAGGAGCCTTCAGACGTTCCTTCCTCCTTGGGAAGACCGTTTGCGATATGTGCAGCGGGCTCGATTTGCGCCAACTTGTCCAGGTTGCCCGGCATGAAGACCTGGAGAGCATCGAGTGTGGGGTCGGCATATAAGAATGTCAAACAACCGTAGTCTCTGCAAAGCATACCAGGCCTTAAGCAATTTAAAGGGGAAAAAATCGAAGCGATGCGTACTTATGAGCTCCACATGAGAATCCGTCGTGATCATTTGGGAGTGGAGGATATCCAATGATCCTCATGACCCAGAATGAATTGTCGATACAACTCCGTAGCTCATCCCATTCCGTACTTGTTAGTCCCAGACCATCGGCCATACTGTTCCCAGGCGATCAAAGATCAGCGCCATGGTGGAGATCGGAGCAATGATTCGACTCACGCCTCCATCACGATGAGGCCGAGCTCCTTCATCCTAGCGATCCAGTGTTCGAATGTACTTTGGAAGGCAGGAACAGCGTCTGGCCATTGATTCTCTCCCCAGAGGGTTTTGGTCTTATCAGGATGTTCCACAGGGGCATAGAGATCGATCGCTTCATGGTTGTCGGCTTTGCCCCCTACATCCATTTTGCATGCACACATCATAGAAGGTCAGTTCATGGGCAATGGGTTAGACATGGGTTGATTCAAGCTCGCCAGTGACATTCTCTTTCAATCTCTGGTATCCTGCGTCAACGGTTAGCAGTCCGAGTCGAAGCTAGACTTTAGATGCCATCCCACTGACCTCTGGCCTGATCTTGGTTCCTGATCGAGATCTTGTCCTTTTCGGTCTGTGGAAGAGCAAAGAACTCTCTAGCTAGTCTGAGAAGTTCCTCCACCTCGTCTGGCTGAGCGAAGGATGATATGTCAAGATAAAAGAATCCATAATCGCGACAGGCAGCATGTAGCGCAGATGCCGTCGCCTTGCGATCCGAATCAGACGACGTGGTCTTGTTGACGTATGGTGCGATCGAGATGATAGGCAGGGAGGGGTTCATATTTAAGGAAGACATGGGTGGAATGGGTTCGAATCACGTGTGTGTGAGGGTACCTACTACACTCCCGTCTAGCACTAGTTTGGCACCTGAAGATTGAAAACCAACTGTGATTAAGGTCGCGCAAAAGCATCGCGGCAAAGCCCGAAAAAAAAAGGGGGCAAGAAAGCAGGAAGGGCAAACCGGCGAAAACAACATGCGAAGAAATGAAGTGTTCAAAAAAGAAAAAAAGTGAATTTGTGAAGGGAGTGAAGCATCGCAAGACGGCTAGGCAACCAAAAATAAAAATAAAAAGAAGAATGCACAAGCGTTCGTCAAGAGCGACCGACTCAGAGCCCAATGAAAGACGTAGAAGGGGTTAAAGAGGAGCCAGAAAACAACATCAACTGGTCCAAGAAGATATGTGAAATGGTTCTAGTGAGGGTCACTGTCTGGAAAGGGGTTAAATGTGAAGACGATGTAGATGAAAGCGAGAAGATAAGCGATATAAGGGTTAATAAGATTACAGAAGGATACAGCCGGATGTGGGTATAGGAGGTTTGGAAACAAGAAGGTCGTGAGGGGTATCCAAGGGCCAAGAGCAACGGGAGACCAGCGGCGTTAGGAGGGAGGGCGTTCAGTATGTTCGTGAAGTCGATAGCCGCGGGCAGAGAAGAGATCAGGAAGGTAGAGGAAAGGTTCTAAGGCGTTTTTCTCTCCCGACTCCCGATGCTATCATCACTTGGATGTTGCACCGTGACACCTCTCGCGGATCCCACATTCCTCAGAGGATTCCCTTCCTCCGCCAACGCGCTACCCAACATACCTGAACCATCACCGACCCTGCCCGGATCCGGCGACTTCCCAGCACCGGGTGTCCCTACCCCCATCTCCTGACTAGGGTGGTTGCTAGGATGAGTATTCGGACTTTCGCCCTCCTCCACCGGCCTATCCGCAAAGTCGGGCTTCCTCAAAGCTAGACGAAATGCGTCCGCCATGATTGCAGCGTCTTGCCCGCTGATCGGTCCTGCATCCGACACGGAGCGTGCTGATGCACCGTCGGTCTGCAAGTTGCTGCTGGGTCGCAAGTTTCCACCAGACTTGGCAGAGGCGCCTGCTAGGCCAGCAGCCATCCCGACCCCGAGATTGCTTGGGCGTGCACCGTAATTGGTTGGTGGAGACGACATCCCATCTGGAGAACGTGGCGCATGTGGATCCAATGCACCAGGGGCCTGGCCCATCATAGGACTAGAGCTACCCAAGGACTCTCGATTCGTGAAATCGCTTCGTCTCCGATTGCGCTGCCTGAAAGTCTGGATGAGGAGGTAGAAGAGTCCAGCCATGGAGGCGAATGCGAGGACGCCCAGTACGACGAGTAGTGCGATGGCCCACGCTGGGAAGCCACTACTGTGGTCGTTTCCCGTGCCTTGCAAAGATCCACCACGTCCCGCAGTCTCGGTCGCCATCACGCTCGCCCACGACGCTGAGCTCACGGAGATGATCGACAGTGATGTTGGGCCGAGCGCAGACAACGAAGAGGCCACTGAAGCCGTCGAACCAGATGAAACAGAGGCTACTGACGTAGCTGAGGCATATACAGAGTCTGCAAGGGCCGTCTCTGCAAAGGAGACCATCCATCAGTAATCGCTTTGAAGGCCGGCTATTCAAGTCAACATACGTATAGCCGTCCATGTAGCGAGCCGAGACTCCCCGCCTGTAAGTGCTGTGCCCGACTTCACAATAATGTAGTAGTACGTATACGGTATTTGTTCACCCGGTTGCCATTGGCTCATGCGATAGTCCCAGAACGCGTCGTCGGCGTTGACATCAATCTGACCCTGAACGTTTGGTATTCCAGTCCATTTTTGGACGAGCGCTCCAGAGTCCGCATGATAGAGATAGATATCCACTGTGCCGGGTAGTCCGATGAAGTCGGGTATCCGTGCATTCCCTAGGACCAACAAGAAACATGGTACATGAGCTCAGTTTTGCGCAGATAGGTGGAGAGTCGAAGAAAGCTGAAGACTTACATATGAACTTGGTCCACTGATCCTGGAAAACGGATGTGGTGTCTGTGGGATAGCAAGCTAACACGGAGTTACTTTCATCATCGCAGGAAGGGTCTAGGCAACCGATAGGCACGGTGTAAGTTCATCGGGCCAAAATAACACTAGGAAGTCACGCTTACAATTGGTCGAGCGGCGCTGTTGTGCGGACGGTACTAACCATTGGATACAACGAGAAAGAAAAAAAGTCAGCTTGCGGATCGAGGGGAACAGATTGATCGAAGTAGCGTCCCCGGCCAGGGCGTGGATGAGAAAGAGAAGATGTGACGCAACGCGTGATGCAGTTCTCGATCAACGCGTTGCAGGAGACGAACCAAGCAGTCCAGGAGCATAGTGCAAGCAGGGAAGAGGTCGGCATTGACTCACGTTCGTCCGAAATACGATGCGCGGACGACTGATCCCGTCTCAACCTGGTATGCAGCGTCTCAGAGTCGGCTAACGGCGCCTCGTCGTCTAACGCACGCTGCTTGCCCTTCCAAGCACTGTGATCAGCATCAAGTGGCCAGTTTGGTGGTGCCCAGAGGTCCTTTTGAAGCGAACCATCAGGAAAGACGAATATGGCCTCTTGTTGTTGAGTTGGCGGGGCAAGTGTCGGGGTCGGAACTGGCGGCACAAGTGTTGGCCCCGACCGTTGATAAGATGACGAGGAGGGCTCAGGATGTTGGAGAATATCGTATGACGGCGCTGGAGGCGCCATGTTGAGAGGGTTAGGCATCCGTGCGCGCTGATTTGAGATTAGACTGGGTCGGGAGGAAGTAGAGGTTGGATACCAAAAATAAAGATACCTGATGCAGCAGGCACAGTGAATGAGACCTAAAGAGAGGGCGACGATGGGGGTGGGGGGGGGAGGAGGGGGTCGAGAACGGGGGGGAGAGTCCCGCTGGGAGGAATGACGAGGATGGGATGGAGAAAATCGCGATGGTGGATTCTGAGAAGCGCCTCTGCGTTCCAAACTCCGCGACTCAAACACTATGCACCCTCTCGCTTCGTACTTCCTCTATCTCGCCCATGCCATGCGAAATGTCGCCTAGATCATACCCCGCGTCTATCCAGCTTTATATTCACGCTATCGTGATCGCTGTATAGCCTATCCTATCGGCATTATGACTCCCCGTGAGCTTACGTAGCGAGATCACGAAAGGCGCCATCGGTAGCAACCGCGATCATCTAATAACAAATAATACAGGCTGCTCAGGCCAAACGAGCCGTGGCGCAGCACACCGAAGCCGTCGAAACTAGCGTGGCAGCATGTTGCAGCGGCATGAACCATACGAAGGCCGACTGGCCTCAAAAGTGTTAAACCCCAATAATTCTCGAAGTGTGCCTCGCAACTAGCTATAGACTTCGCAGGGTTCTCCAGGGCTGCTCAATCGATCTGGACTTCTGATTTGTAGTGCCCAGCGTGTTATCACAAAATCTATTGAGAAAGGGAGCAACGCCTCGTGGGGATCGACAGGAAGTTGGGGCATGCTTCGAAGGGCCAATCTTGCTCCCGGGCCGAGCAGAGAGGGGACAGGTCAAGTTGCACGACTCACAACACCGATGGCAAGCCTCAAGCGCAGATCCATCTGTAGATCGAAGGAGTGTATTGTCCAACAAAATAGACAAGTCAGAGAAACATAGCATGTCGACCTATGCCGACCCAGGAATAGAAATAGAAAAAGATGAAACCAATTACAGCGAGAAAACTCCAAGAACAGAGGACACGAAACGGCACCCCAATCTAACTCCAGACATCCAACATGAGCCTCGACCTCTCCTTCAAGGTCTTCACTTCCTTCTGGCCCTCTTCCAAACCAGCACCCTTGGCTTCACCAAGAATCTTAGCCAGCGCTTCCTCCACAGCTTTGCTCATGGACTTGGCATCGCCACAAATGTAGATGTACGCCTTCTGGTTCAGGACGGCATCGGCTATATGTTCCCGTTCGTTCCAGACGAGATCCTGAACGTAGATTTTGCTGCCGTCCGCCTTACGCGGTCCTGAACGCGAGAAAGCGGTGTGAAGGGTGAACTTCCCTTTGAGGTCCACCTGGTAGTTCGTCCATTCCTCCTTGTACAAGAAGTCGTCGTTCTCATCGCGGCATCCGTAAAAGAGTGACATCTGACCCCAGTCCTTGAGAGCGTCAGGACCGTTCTTTTCAATAGCCTTGCGGGCGAGCGCCACACGCTCCTGTACGAACCCACGGAAAGGCGCCACACCCTAATGGGAAGCGAAAAAAAATAAATTGTCAAAGTCTTAGGCCCCAGGAACCCAACAGACAAGGTTTTCCACTCACAGTCCCAGGACCGATCATGATAACCGGGCTCTTCGGGTTCGTGGGGAGGCGGAATGTCGACCGGCGAACGTGGATTGGAGCTTTATATAGATCTGTGCCGGCATACGCTGACCTCGGTCCGGCGATCGCGTAAGTCGGGTTGGTGACATGAATGGCTTGAGCGTCGCCCTCTGACGTCAGGAGGGGTGCTGTCTCCTTGTTCAAGGCCATCTTGAGGTTCAGCAGGTAATTGGACCCGACGCCGTACACCCAGTTCTCCTTGGCGAGATCGGATGGAGCGGATTGGTATTTGAGAACGACGCAGGTGACGTGAATAAGGGTAGGGTGCAGTTTTGGCGATGAAGAGATGGAGTAGTAACGGGGTTGTAGACGGGGGATCGCAGAGATGATGACGTCGAATGGGATCTTCCAAGCGGTGGTGTTCTCAGGAGTAGGCTGGACGGTGGTATCATCGCCAGCGGCGATTTGAAGGACCTGGCCGAGCTTGAGACACCCGTTTCCGACGACTTCATGGTAGTAATCTTTATCGGTGCCGACCTTTTTCAAGATCTCAGCTGCCGACTCGGAGGGAGCGAACTTAGCCAAGGCGCCAAGGAGCTGACGGCTCGCAACGGCGCTGATATCGATGTAGTGCCTCAGAGCGGTCTCGTACGTTGTCGGGACGGGGAAAGGAACCTTGGCGAGGGCTGGGTCAAGCGAATCCACGCCAATGACCTGCTTCATTTTCTCCTCCGTCCCGAGTCCCAACGTGCACAGAAGCCGGCTGACCTCGAGATCTGCGTTCGACGGCCAGAGACCGACGTGATCACCGTGCTGATAGGTGATCCCTGATCCAGCGGTATCGAACTCGACGTGCATGCAGTTCCTGTCGCCACCGGGAGCAAAGAGCTCTCTGGCGACTGCGATTGGGGCCGGGTATGGGTTCTTCAAGTCGTGGATGCCTTTGGTCTTAGTCAACGCCCTCGCAGACAGTTCACCGAGGTAGACCTTGTTCATGTCGTACGTGGAGAGCTCGTTGACCACAAAGTCTGGCGAGTCCGCACCTGCACCCTCCTCAACGCCCATTGCGGTGGCGAACGCATTCCACATGCCATCCTTCCACTCTAGGTAATCCTCCTCCATACTCTTATCGTCATCTCCCTCTCCACGTTCGCCGATCCGAACGGCACCCATCTTGGTGAGGTGCTCGTCGATCTGCTTCGAGATGACGTTGTAGTGCTCATACGTTCGATTTCCCAAGCCGAAGACGATGTATTTGAGACCGGGGAGCTCGTGAGCGCCATTGGAGAATACGAAGGAGTCATCCGCCATATTTTGCATAAGTTGGACGGCGTTATCCGTTGGCTCGCCTTCGCCATAGGTGGCCATGACGAAGATGACGGCGCAATCTTCTGGGAGCTGGTCGAGATTCTCGAAGTCGTACTCCTCAGGATCGCATACGAGGGAAGCAATTCCGAAGCGGCTCTTTGCTTCTTTGGCGAGCCTAATTGCGTATTCTTCGGCGGTACCGGTTTGCGAGCCATAGAAGATAGCTAGGCGCTTTTTCTAGATGCAAAAATCAAGAAATAAAATAAAAATAAAAAATCGAGTGGCGTATTAGCTCAGCGGCCCATTGAATTTGCATCCTTTTTTTTTCGGTGTTGTAGGTTGACGCACCCCAGCTACCATCTTGCCAACGAAGTCACGAGGGTCAACGCCATCATCGACAGCTGCGGGTTTATTAATTATAGGGGCTGGCTTGGACGACGATGAGCCAAGGAGAGACCCCCTGAAGAGATATAGCCCAGCAGCAGTGGCGCTAACGCCAAGAATAGCGAGGTCGGTGGATGAGAGACCCATTCGTAGTAATATGTAAAAGAAAAGATGAATGATAGATTCTAAGGGGGGGGGAGGTTTCAAAAGGCAAAAAAAAAAAGAGAGGAGTGGTCAGTTATTTAGTTTCAAAATTGGCTTGTGCATAACGCACTGAGCGAGGTGCGTCGGTCAAACTCACCTGTCTACGAAAGCTGGAAAGAGCGCCCGATATCCAGAAAAGAGAAGGTGGATAAACGGAGTGTGGTGGCACGATGGGGGGATGGAAAAGATGGGAATGTTTCGGGCCCTGCAGTCGTGGATGAAACGTAAATAGTTCAGCCTCTCCGAAGCCCGAAATGCTCTGTCTGAGGGCTCAACCAACGGACACCGGGTGCTATTGTGTAGAGAGGTAACAGGAAGTTTGTGGCAATGCATTGGCAAGCGCAGTTAAGTAAACAAGTTAGCGAGAGAACCTCTTGATTTTTCGTGAATGATCTTGGTTACCCATGGGCCATTTGCATCGCCGAGGCGGGCAGGCTCCGCTGGGAAACTCGGCCACAGTGCGAAGGCCAGTGCATCTAAAGCCGTGGGGCGTGTAGCATCCACTTATAAAAAGATTCTCAAGCAGACAGAAATAAGCCTTTGGAGCGTGAAAGAGTCTTTGGTACAAGTGTATCCGAGTCCGTGTGGCAACCCATTCTCTATTCCAAATCACCTCGGAGCCTACCACAGCACCACAACTATCAAGCGCCCGAAATACCGAGATTTATTGCTCGATAGCCTGGAACCTTGTGTAGTAACCTTTGGCTTGGGCTTCCATCAGTTCTTGAGTAGATTCTGGTAGATCATCGACGAATTGACCTGTGGGATCCAAACGATGAGAGTGGCACCATATCGCACGTGCAAAAGGATGGATATACCTGGAGCCCCGGAGAAGGACGCGAGAGCAGGTATAACCGTGTTCGGTGGGATGACGGTGTTGTCTGCGACACGAGCACAATCCTTTATGATCGTGAACTTTCCCTGCATAGATTAACGGGATTAGGATAGATTCCACGAACTATAAGTTTACTGGAACTCGGGCCCATGGGTTCATGTACTGACGATGATGCAATTCTTCCCGATCTCGACACAGTTGCCAATAGTGGCTGCTTCGACCACTGTGTTGGCGCCGATATGGACGAAATCTCCGATCTTCATTGGATAATAATTGAAGTTTCCTTTGTAGGTCTTATATGGTGGTCTGTTTCGTGTCGTAAGACGTCAAAATCCGAAATCACTTGGGTTCGATTTGAACGGCTAATCAATGCTCACCTAATATTGCATCCCTCTCCGATGAGACAGTACCGGCCTATCTGAATAACGACAGCATGGCCCGGTCCCGTTCTCCTCAAGTCGCCCCGTATGATTGCAAGACTCGATATGATGGTCTTGCCACCAAGGATGATGTTCTGCGGACCTGCAATCGTCGCTCTCCTTGAGACCTTATTACCCGTGTCCTACGCTTCACAAAC
>WSTV01000384.1:0-13339 GCA_019632285.1 Tulasnella sp. 332 | reverse complement strand
GGGGCGCAAAGCCTTCAAAGAGTTGACGCGCAGGAGAGCTTCAGAGTTCGACCCCCAGGGTTGACGAGCGACGGCGGGAAGAATCTACGAATGACGTCAAGCCAGAAGAAGAAGACTCCATCGAACGGCTTTTAAATGTCAAAAGGCTGATATTCTCCCACTCGCAACAATCAACTAATACCGCACACCATGTCCTCTCGAGCTCTGATTAAAGCCTCTCACCGCTCCACTCTTGCTCTCAAACGGGCTGGGGCTGGCGGCCCCTGCCGCTTTGCTAGTCATGGAGCTAACGGTCCCGCAGCCCGGGGCTCAAATAACATCATGGCAGTTGTATGTAGTAATCCTTTACTCTCACTGAACAGTATACCAAGATTGACGCATTGTGCAGGGTGCGGCTGCTCTGGGATTTGGCGGTGTGGTCAGTCCAATAAATGTACCAGAAGGCCGAGAATCGGATGCTTGACAGTTCCACTTACAGTATTACTTCTTAATGAGAGCTAAACCTAAAGACAACACCAAAGTCGGCTCACATGAACATCCGATGGGTGCAGGGGTCAGTGATTTTCATGCGCACTTCAACGCTTGACCCTGACCAATATTCCATCTCGCCGAATGGCAGGCTTCTACAATGGCTGCAGTGGTGAGATTCTCCATGATGTAAAAACACCGTGAAACATTAGTCCGAGATTTGAATGCTCTTAGGGCAAGTCTCAAGGAAGTTCTGGTGATCCTAGCGATGTATCCTCCAGTATCCAACGTGCTTTGGTGAGCTGCTCCTGACCGAGATGATCGTTCAAGAGGCGTACTCTGGCTCACGATACATTTCCCAAGGCGACTGACGCGCCGGGGCAAGCGTTTGCCACAGAGAAAGGGCAAGGGCGAGCTACCTCTGCTTCTGACGAGACGGCGTCAATCCAACAGGCTATGGTGAGGAGTCCTCTCTGTTTCTGACCATCGCCTCGCCGCTACACGGTCCTCACCTACTTCTCACATTATAGAACACGGATGCTCCAAAGACAGCCTACAATGCAGAGAAAAAATTAGCTCCAGGGGATCAAGGTTCCACTATGCAAGCTTTGGTACGCGGATGACATAAATCAGACGAGCCCGCGACGTCAATGACACCTTGTGGCTCATGTTTCCTTCCCTGCATAGAACGCCGACGCCCCGCAAAGGGCTTACCAGCACGAGAAGGGGCTCGCGAAATAGACTCTGTGTATAAGCGCCAGATACATTTTTGTGCCATGGAGACAATGGTTGCCATGCCTGATCCTTTTCCCCCCTCCATGTCTTCTAAACGACTGCGCAGTACAAATTCAAGTGACATTGCTGTCCTACATTCAAAATGCGGCGACTGTAAAATGAATAAATCAACTATGAACACAATGTTTGACGCCCCTTGAGTTGCCATACCATCCTTCGGTAAAAGATCCATGTATTTAGCATCTGGAGATTAACTGAAGCAACGTCGGGTCACGGAGCTGAATGGATCGCGCAGAGAGTGATTGGCTGGGAAATTGCTTCAATATTGCAAGATATAAATTCACAAACGGTAACGATGAAACATCATGGGGCTCCAGTTCCAGCTCCAGCTCCAGCTCTATGTGGCACAAAAGGTTGGGAGGATACACGGGGACAACAGATAGCCCGAAAGAGAGGAGACGAAGGGAATACATCAGATGAAAAGCCTTCAAGATGAGGAAAGTAGACAAGATTTTTTTTTTTGGTTGATACAGCAGAGATGGGACAGGGCGAGATTCTGAGGAACACGTCTAAAACGCCGTTTGGAGGTGAACCGTGGGTATTGCCACATGTACAATGAGCGTGTGGTTGCTGGTGTACATTGTGAGTTGGTGTCATGAGAGTCAATGGATATAGGGAGTGATCGAGAGGGCGACATAACCAAATACAAATTGTCTAGATTGAGAAGTGGTGATCAAAACGCTGCGTTTGGAGTCGTGCGAGACAAGAGCGATCCAGCAGCGAACAGAGAACCATCGGCAGCCGCTGTCGTAGATGTTTGGAAACCGTGTTGAGGGAGCGAAGGAGACATATCTGAAAGAAGCGGTTTGGCAGTAGGCCGACGGGTAGTTGAACGTCGAGGAGCGTCGGACATTTCAGAGACTACAGGCTGAGAGCGGAAAAGAATGGTACGCTCGCGATGAAGTGCTGATGACTATGGATACAAAAGAAGGAACGAGTCAGTAAAACAGTAGCGCAGGGGAGAATCTGCACATACGCGGGCAAGTAGAAGATTCTGGAACCATGATTCGCCGTCCTCTACATCGCAGGAGAATATATGGACGCAGTCCGCAGGATTCTCAAAGAGAGAGATGTTGTCCGTGGATTTGACGGCGAATACGAAAGGCCGAGGCGCCTTGTGGATACGCTTGACCAGATATGCGTCGAACGTCGACAAAGTGCACATGAAAGCACCGTCTTTGCCCTGTTTGGTTCCAAGCGTCAGAATATCGCGCTAAACTCAGAGGAGAGAGGGGGCAGTATCACATACATGCTCCTTTTTGCCCAGATACAACGATTGGTCCCTGAGCTCTAGCCACCGCTTGGACCACTTGCCTTTCTTGGCCTCCCAGTGGATGTATCCTCCAGCGGATGGGGCTCTCATCGGAACAGCACCTCGTGAAAGGGCGGTGCAGAGAGTCTTGGGAGTAGTCTTGGCCATCAAGACGTTTACCCTCGTCTCTGGGTTCCACGAAGTGAAGACATCGGAGAGGAGCTCAAAGTCTCGAATGGGGCGTTCTGATCGAACCGGGCCTATCAGCCGTCAGAGTATAAAGTAATGAGCATGAATAAACTCACGCATGCCGAATTCATTGGTGATCTCCCACAACATAAATCCAACGTGGCCAGCAGGGAGGTCACCTTTGGCTACCATCTGCTCCAGTACATCCTCTGCCGTCGTCTCAGCGGAGATATCGATGTTCGTAAATCGTTGACCATCTTCGATGAAGATTCTGTGCTGATGGAACTGCATCGGATTCTGGGCAGGCTGTGCTGCATCTCCTGCTCGCAGACGCGGCGCAGACGGGAGGGTTGGAGAACCAGGAGGCCCTGGACTAGCGGCTGGGGTCCGTGAAGCGGAAGATGTTCCTGGTCCAGGTCCAGGTGCCAAGCGAGCCAGTGGGACACTCTCCTCTATCTGTTGGCGCAACCCTTCCTTCGTTGTCCTGGCACGTCGGACGGTGCTGGAAGGCACAGTCTCATTTCCAACAGCAGCTATCGCCATCGGTTGCGACCACCCAGCATTGCTTGTGTCTCGTGAGGTCGGTTGTGATGGTGTACCGTCGCTTCCACCTCCGTGCGAAGGATTGGCGCTGCGAGGAAGCGGTGGTAAGAGGAAGCTCCCATCGTGTCCGGGGCTGCGCTGTGGAGACGCTGGACGCGACCGAGAGTGGGCTTTCGAAGGAGGACGGCCAGTGCTGAGTTCAAGAGGGGTTGGTCGTTCGTTGCGTGGACCAAGTGACTGCTCTCTCTTTGCCCGGCTAGTGACTGCCATCCCAGAAGCGAAAGGATCGTATGGCTGATTAGACCTGACGGCGGACGGCGTGGCGGGTGACGAGTGAAGACGATGGAGGGAGCGACTGGGTCGAAGCGTCCTCTCTTCACTTGGCTCAGATCGCCTCGGTGGGTTGAAGTCTATAGAAGGCCTGGGCGATGAGGCTTTTTCGACCTGTAGCCTCTGCAACTTGTTCATCAGCTCATCAGCTCCGACACCAGAGGATCTGCCCTGCATTGCACTCTCTGAGACCTTGCCCGCCCGTAGTTTGTCGTCCCTCGCCTGCTTCCTGATCGATTTCTGTGCCACGAGCGCACTGGGGATACGTTGCGCGAGTGGCACATCATCTGAGCCCGATTCTTCTTGAGATTCAGAGCTTGCCCTCGTCCTTGGTGCTGCGACGCGCGATGACGATGCGTTCGTATTTGTGGTAGCATTGGTCTGTCCAGACCCAGAGCGAGAGTGAGTGCTTGACAACTGGGTAGAGATCGTGGTCCCACCCCACGACGGCTGTGACTTGTAATGGTAGGGCAACGGAGGAACTGGAGGCATGTTCCGAGAGCTACCTCCACTGGCGGGACGCTCCCGGCTGGATGGACGAGGAACACGAAGGCGATGCGACTGCGATCGATGCCTCCTCGGTCGTCCTTCGCCGTCCTCATTTTCATCCTCCTCTTCGTCAGTCTCCCCTTCGTGTGACGAACGCCAGGGGCCATCGCCACTATTTCCTCGGCGACCATCATCGCCACCTGCTCCACCGTTCCCACTGCCACCGGCCCCTCCGCCGCTGGCGCCGGAACGTCTCGAGTTACTTCCGGAGCCGGCACCATTTCTCGAGGACCTCTCATCGCCCCTACCACCACCACCGATGTAGTACCTTGGATAGTCTTTGCCGCTTCCGCCACTGTTCGCATGAGAGTGAGAGTGCATCCTGGGTGCCGAGTAGGAGAATTGTCTCTCTGGGGTCGGCGTCCCAGAGGAGCTGGCGCTGGAAGATCCGCCGAATAGGGCAGACAGGGAGAACGAGCGTTTGGAAGGAGCGAGTGGGGCGTTTGCCTCGAGCTTAGGTTGTCGCCCCTCCTCCTCACGCTGTTCATCCTGTTCGCTCACATCATTATACGTGTCTTGGTCAATACGCGCGTTCTCCTCGTCCTCATTCTCACCACCGATATCCCTCGCAGCGTTCCAGAATGCGCTGTACGTCTCCGCACCGATCATGCTGATGGTCTTGCCTGCCTCCTCTGCTTCAAACTCACATGCTTCATCTTCCGTGGTAGTCGCCTCGGTCGACGTAGTGATTGTGTCGTCACTGGTCCTTCCTGGCGTTGTCTGGAAGACGAGATCGGGCAGCATGCTCGCTTCGGAGTTGGGCGAATGCATCAAGCATGAAGAAGGTGCTGGAGATGTGGATAATTGGGACTCTGGGGGAGGGTATGAGGATGGGAAGGACATGTCCCCGTGCTGGGAGATAGCTATGGCTACCGATACCGTCAGGGTCTCTCTGGGAACGGTGAGGTGGTCGGTGGGGAACCGGGTATGCGTCTCGGCGGCGACTGGAGTCTGCGCTGCACTAACGTTGGGAACATCTGGGAGAGGTTTGTCGATGTCAATCGCGACCGTCGAGGACGACGAGCTGGTGTTAGTGTTGACGTCGAGGGGCAACGTGGCAACCTTGGAGGACACTTCGGCTGCGGCATCAACAGACTCGTGTGGATGTACAGAAGTCGAAGTTAGTGTTGAGTCCGATGACGCTACTTCGGGGTGTAAAATGAGGGTATCGGTTTCGATGGGCGCTTCCAACAGGATTGGGGTCGCTTCGTTCGGTATGGCCTTTGTCGTCGGAATGATCCCATCTGGTTTTTGCTCCTCGACTTCGACAGGGTGTTCATTAATCTTCTGATCTCCCCCATCGGAACAGTTCTCCTCGTCTTCTTCAGTGATGGTATGCTGAGTCTGGAGACTCGGGGCACCAAAGGACGCCTCCGCTTGGGGCTTCGGAAAAGAATGAGAACTATCGGGGGAGGCCCTGATAGGACTGAGCTTGGGGAGCGTGGCCTCGAGCTCTGAAGGGTCCTTGTCCCAGGGCTCTCTGGGAAACTGTCGGGCACGAGAAGACTTTGGGACCGGCACGACAACATTCTGCTGCGCGAGGATGGTGAGCGTTGGGAGGGATGGCCGCTTCCTCACGACAGGGCGCTCAGACTGCCACTGCTGATTGCGTGGATGTACGTTGAGAGTCGTCAGAGCGCGGTTTCGACGATGCAAGGGAGTGACGTCTGAGTCGATATCGAGTTGTTTGGTCGGGGTGGGTGAGACTGGTACGCTCGCGCTCCCGGTCAAGGCGTGACAGTGCCCCGTGCTGCTACTTGCCTCGAACGCATATCTTGTAGACGCTGGTGACCACGTGGTCGTCGCTGGCGTGGAGAGTGCTGAGGCGAACGGATCATCATCAAGAAGGCCAAAGCCCTCCTCAGTGCTGCTTGGACTGTCCTGGACTGACTGAGGTGGAGGCGGTGATGAAGCGCGACTGAGAGACCCACGCGACTTGGACGCGCGCCGTTGGACCTGCCCATTACGCGACGCAGGTTGAGCAGATGCTCGTCGAAGGAATGTGGGGATGAGAGACGCGAGAGGGGAGGTTGGGGTGGATGGCGGCGCGTCCAATCCTGGAGATTGTTGATGATACAGGGACGTGGTCGATGCTGATGGCGAGAGAGTGAATGTGGAGAACGCGTTGGTTGGCGAGGTAGGGTGACTCTGGGTGGCGAACTTCATCTGGTAGGGAGGTAAAGGAGGGACGAGAGGCGGTGGCGGATGAGGCTTGGTGGACAGAGTCGAAATCGATGGTAGATGAAGAGAGTGTGCGGGTGACTCCTGGTTAGATCAGAAGATACACTTTTGGTGAGCGCGCGCAAGGCAATAACGTGAACGGGACGATGGGGTACAGGCCTAGGGAAAATGAAATTTGGGAATAAAGCGTCGAGCAGAGTTATCCCGATGTGCCTGTGGGTGCACCCAATGCGAAGGAATTCATCTTCTCGAGGGGAGACTCAACAACTCACGCTTATCCCGCAATCCGCAAAACAATACAGGCCTAGTCTCCCCACATCCTGATCTTGTTGTTTGTTCAACGATACGCTCCACTTGGTCAACGCTTCCGGCTCTTCGTGGCCGTAACCGTCCCAATCAGAACCGGCCGACGGATGTTGCCAGATACAAGGCTCGCTCCTGATCCTCGCTTGAGACATTCAACTTATGGAGGGGCGTGCGCCTAGCTGGTTACCAGATGTGACAAGGGAAAGGGTGAACGAAATACGTCAGACAAACTGTGATGGAACTTGGGCACGGCAAGAAGAAAATCCATCAGCCGCCTCCATTTTTCGCTACTAACTCCGCGTTTCTCCGGCCTCACCCAGGAGCCCTCAGCCTCGACTTCTCCAGTTTTCACAGTTGACACATGTCTTTGGCGCCAATTCTCATCTCCGCGTCTCAATATTCACGCAAATTATTGGTGTGATAATTGGGATGGTTGTGGAGGGGAGGGGCTCCGATAGTTTTTTTTTTTTAAATTGTGTTGTCGAAGCTATGGAGTCTACCACTACTAGCCACGCGATCCGACCTCCTCACGTAATTATCCCGACTCATCATCCCTCGAAGGTGAAGCTCGCGCCAACCTTATGTGCGGCATGCTCCTTCTCAGGGGCCAGGTTAGCCGTGTCGATCGCAACGCCGAAAGCAGCCTTGACACCGGGCCTGCAACAAAAGCGGAAATTGACGGAGATGAGTTCTCAAATTCCGAGTGAAAAAAAAGTTTGTGATCAGCTGTTAATCGGACGTACCGGAGGGCCTGGGTGTACGAGAGGCAGAGGACGGATTGGTTGTTAATCTTAGCCTTGACGAACGCGGCCGAATCGAGGTAACTGAAAATGTATGGTAAGGTTTACATTCACGGTTCAGGAAGTTGCGAAAAAAAGAAAACTTACGCCTTGGCACCAACTTCGAGGGCAATACCGCCGGTAGTTGACTTTGTGTCGTAGATAGCCTTGGCACCAGCTTCGACGTCCCTGCTGACACGATGGTAGTAGCTGGCGGAGTAAGTGGTCAGGTTGCCGAGACCGTGGAGGGTGACGGCGTATTCTGGAGCGCTGAAGCCGAGAGAGGTGGCATAGCGAGTGATCTTTCCAGACGTCACGTCGTAGGTAGCCTCAGCACCGAGGAGGAAGCCATCACGGCCGACAACGGTGTCAGCGGTGAAGGTGGGACCCTATCAAAAAAAAAAATGGCAAACGTTCGTTTAACTCATTGCCAAAATTCCAACACATCGCCGACTATCGGATCTATCATGCTCCGTTAGGGCGGATAGCTCACCTTGAACAAATCAATGACAGCCCTGGCATGCACCCCAGGTTGCTTGTAGGCGGCGTTCACGATAGCGGTCTTGTTGCCAGTCTCGGGGATCAAGCTGGTGTTCAAGTCCAACTTGAGACCCTTTGCGATCTGGTTGTCCAACTCCACGTTCGTCTTCAATACGTTGGCCGTCGTCCAGACCTGGGTCAAAGTCAACCCGTTCTTGGCGTCGACGTACTTGCCCTCAAGGTCGGCATTGATGGCAGAGGTCTTGTTGTCCCGGACACCTGCGACCTTGAAGGTCACGTTCGATGGGGTCTTGGTCTTGACCTCTAGGGAGGTGCCAAAGATGGGGAAGTCCTTGGTGAGAAGGTCGTTGGAGGACTTGCCCAAGTCCTGTGAAGCGAGGTGGGAAATGCGATCAGCGACAGTTTCAAACGTCAATAGAGATGATATTGATCATGATATGGTCAGTAAATTCACCTTCCAATGTGGCGGGACTGGCTGAGGGATCGACATAGTTGGAAGGTTTATCGGTGGGTGTGGTAGGAGTGAATAGGAGGAGATGGGAGAGGAGATGGGAGAGGCAGAACGGCGAAAATTACGTCGCAAGTTGGAATCCAAATTCTCAAGGTCGCCGACGCACGTGCACGTGCCATGGGCCGCGTCAAAGGTTGACGCGGCTCTTCGGCGCTCCTCACGCGATCATTCATCGTACAGGCGATCATGCTAATATGAAAGATTCAGCTCAGAGTTATGAGTTGTTGTGGCCGAATCAATTTTTATTCGTTTCACCAATTCGTCCTTTCAAAGTTGATCCAACCGATTACATAGCTAAAGTATTCTTCGTCCGTATTGCTAATGAAAGCTTGTTCTGCCCTTGTAGCACATCCTGCTTCGAGTGGACGGCACGGATGGCGAATTTGAACGGATGGTAGAGGAAGGTGCTATGTTAGCATGATGCGGATGTAGTCTCAATGGTCAACAAATCTACCATAGAGAACAGGCTAGACTGCAACACGACTAGCTCCATGCGATGTAACACCGCATCGGGAGCCTCACAAAGAATAGCGCCTTGCACTCAAGTTGAGCACACATTGACCGTCGCCTGACGTGGGATACGACGAGCCCGCGACACTAGAGGAAGAGGCAAACGTACTGTCCAAGGTCGGAAGGGGACGCAAACGGATATATATGCATGCATGTATCCAGGATGAAGCGGTCTTTTGTCATCAATCCAAGTACAAGGCCTTAAGGATAATAACGTTGAATCAAGGCCGGTTTCTCCTTCTCTCTCGCCAACTCCAAGCAGTGTAGAGTGAATAGGCATTGCGAAATCAGAGGCTTTGATGACTGGGTGAGCCGTGGTATTGGTAGCATAACCGTGGCCGCCAATCGAAGGCAGTAGCATCTCCTGGGTGGCGTGATATCGCGATTGGAGAATGCGCATTCCATCAGGCCCTGTGGAGGCCCGGTATTGCAACCATCAGTTAAAGCGAACTGGTGACGGAAGCCCAGATATAGGTATAGCTTAGCAGAGGATAGGCTGACATCGGCGCGAGTCATTACATGTGAAAGGCGACCATTTGAAATCTGACAACCGTTCGGCAATTTCATAGTAAGCGCATTGGTGGTATATTGGCATACGCAGCGTATTATCCCGTCGCATGTAAGGTAGTTGGCCATCCTGGGGTAACCATCGCCATTCCCGATTTCTTCCGTCGTCAGCCCGAGACGAACGGTAGGAGCGTTGGTTCGGTCAACCTCGGGAGCGCACTCGAGGTTGGAGGTTGACGGGAGCCAATTCGGTCTTTTCCTTGACCCGGTGCCTCCCGAAATGAAATGTAGTTGAGATTTCCATGTTGACTGTCTCCTCCCACTCAGCTCCTCCGAGGCTGTCTCACATCGGCTCACATTTTCACATCTTGGAGACAGAGAGAGAGACATCTCATCCTCACACACTAGCACTCACACGGCCTTCGTTTATCTCAGCTTGCTTTGCAATTCCTCTGCTACAGGCATCCCCGCTTAGCGCCTTTGAATGCTTCGCCTGCCGCTCACCCCCTTGACACGATCAATTCTTCCAGTGGCTAGTAGAATGGCCCCGCAAACTCGAACTATCTCCAAGACCGCGTCAAAGAGGAAAGAGGTCGCGCCTGGCTATACTGTTGATCCTACTGTTGGCCCAATGCTACAATACGAACGTTCTCTCCCTCACCTACCGGTTCCAACCTTAGAGTCAACCACTGCGAAGTATCTCGAGAGTGTTGAGCCTCTCGTCACTACAGAGGAGTTTCAAGAGACGAAGAAAGCCGTTCATTCGTTCGTCACCTCTGACCTCGGGAAGGAGCTACAACAAAGACTACTGGGACGGGCCGCAGAGCCTGGTCGAGCCAGCTGGATATCAGACTGGTGGAATGACGCGGCATACATGGGATACCGAGACCCGGTCGTTGTTTTCGTCAGGTGAGCTCACTCTCGCTTCACCAATGGTCAATGCTAACGTTGTTTTCACAGTTACTTCTACGTCTACCTAGACGACCCTTTCCGAAGAGACCCCGCACGGAGGTCTGCCTCACTGATTAAAGCGCTGTTGTCCTTCAGAGAGCTTGTCGAGAGGTGAGATTTCCTTCATGAGTATTCAAATGGGAGCTAATATCGAGCCTGTTTTAGTCAACAACTCGCTCCTGAGATGATCAGGTCAATGCCTCTCGCCATGTCCTCATACAAGTGGTTATTCAACTCCTGTCGGTATCCCGTTAAACCATCCGATACAGCCCGAAAATTCGATCCCAGCACAAACAATCACGTCATCTTCGTTCGGAAGAACAAGTTCTTTGAAGTCCCAGTCGTAGTCGATGGCACTCCTCTGAGCACCAAGGAACTTGAGGCGTACGTCAGATCGATCGAATGCTCTTTACTCATCCTGATGTGTAACTCCCACATAGCCAAGTTACAAAGATTCTTTCTCTTGCGGGTTCTTCAACTGGACCAGCGATCGGCGCACTCACGTCTGAGAACCGTGACATATGGACGGATGCTCGCGAAGAACTCGTCAAGGCATCTCCCATGAACGCGGAATCTCTGGAGCGAATCGAGTCGGCTATCATCGTCATCGCTTTGGACGACACGAAGCCCGTGACTCGGGAGCAGGTATCTCATGCGTGTTGGGTTGGCAACGGACGGAACAGGTTTTATGACAAGCATCAAGGCAAGTACCAGTTTGTGCCATCGATACGCGCTGGGATGTCGCTGAACGGGATATGTTCGTATAGTCATCGTCTTCGAGAACGGAAAGTCTGGATTCCTGGGTGAGCAATGATGCTTAGAGTTCGTGACTCTATTCAGCTAACGCATCGCCGCACCCAGGCGAACACTCATGTATGGACGGTACTCCAACTCTCCGGATGACAGAATTCATGCTATCGGCTCTCCGCTTCAACAAAGTCGATCATGGACCCGATATTGTCAGAGAAAATCTGCCGCCTCCGAAGGAGCTCAGCTTCGAGCTCAACGCCACAGTAAAAAAGTACATTGTCGATGCGGAGAAGCATTTCGACGAGCTTATAGGCTCTCACGATTTTGAGGTACGGTATATTACTGTGCGCACCCCCCAATGGTATACTGATCGCAAGGCGAATGAGTAGGTTTTGCACTATGAAGGCTACGGAAAGGACGCCATCAAGAAACATAAGGCCTCGCCGGATGCGTGGGCCCAACTAGTGAAGCAACTTGCCTTCCACAAGATGTTCAACCGACCAGGGGTCACCTATGAGAGCGCTCAAACTCGGAAATATCAGCTAGGTCGGACAGAGGTCATTCGAAGCGCGAGCAAGGAAAGCAAGGCGTGGGCAGAGGCAATGCTAAACCCTCAAGAGACGGTAAGGCTCTCGCGTGCTGGCCATCAACCGCTATACGGACTGATTTCCGGGAGTTGGGCATCGCATTGTAGGATGTCAAGCGGGCTACGCTTTTCCGGAGGGCAGTCGCACGCCACTTGCAATACGCTGCGTGGGCTGCTGATGGCCAAGGAGTTGACAGACACCTTTTCGGCTTGAAGAAGCTTCTCAAGCCCGACGAGTCTGTCCCAGAGATCTACAAGGATCCGTCGTTCGGCAAATCAAGCCACTGGCAACTCTCTACCTCAAATCTATCCAGCGAGTACCTCGACGGATGGGGCTACGGAGAAGGTGCGTTAATGTTATCGTTTTGTAGAAGCTCAAGCTGACTTGTGGACCCTGCCTTCAGTTGTTCCCAACGGCTACGGTCTCTCATACTCGATCGGCGACAAGTACATACGATGGACGATCACGAGTCAAAAACAAAACTCCGTAGAGTTAAAGCACCATCTCGCCGAAGCAGCTACTGAGGTGCGAGAGATGATGGAGCGGGCAGTTAAGGAAGAAGCGTCTAATGAGGGTGGGCACTCCAAGCTGTGAAAGTGCAAAGCGGATTAGGAGAGTTGTACATATATCATAATTCAAGGCAGTGAAGGGCTTGGCTTCGGATATCACGATGTGAAGGCTAACGGGGAGGAGCAAAGAGTCAAGGAACGAAGCAAAAGATTTCGACCCAGGCAGGGGTCGAACCTGCGACATTTGGTTAACAATATAAGTAATTATCGAAGACCAACATGCTAGCCACTACATCACTAGGCCACCTTCTATGAAATTTCAGTTTTATGTTGTCATGGTAATAAAAACTTCAGATTGCTCTACTGCACTTCACAAGTATAGCTGAGCCCCCAACAGGATATATTTGGGTGTAAAGATTGTATAGATGCCATCTGAGTGAAGCCAGCAAGTAAAGCTGGAAGCATGAAGTTCATTATAAGAAAGATGGATTTTATACTCACTCATTTTGACCCAGTGTTAGCTAGTCTAGTCTTGTCCTTGACTAGTCTAAACATAGTTTTTGGCCTATGTATCACAGAGAAACAGGTTTAACCATTTACCATTACTAGAAAATTTGTAAATGAGACTGGACCTGTTGGCAAGTTCCTTTTTGTGTGTGTGAGAATGGTGGGGAACTTACCAGCCAAGCAAACCAGAGTTGTTAAGTCTGGAACTGTCAGGTAGTTTGCCTTAGTGCCCAGTTTCACCCAACATAGCATTCAAACAGTAGACATTCCCACAGAAGGAAGGTATCTGTGAGGCAATGTAAAACAGTTCACTTTAGTGCCTAGTCTAGGTGCTTAAACAATAGACATTCCCATGGTTGGGAAGCAACTGTGTTACTCCTTGCAGAAAGGAGATAATTCATGATATCATTATAAACTTAGGTCTAACTTATGACATCATGAATGGAGCTAATCATTTGTAGAATATTCCAGAAGGTATCAGTCAGCATTTCAGTCATTTAGAAGCATGGCTCCATTAAAGGAGTTAGTTGAGCACCACTTGCTCCATAAACCACCTCCTTTGAAGCTATGACTGTATCATGACATCATTGGTAGATATTCATGTATAAATAGGG
>WSTV01000383.1:0-10836 GCA_019632285.1 Tulasnella sp. 332 | reverse complement strand
TGATTCCGCCTCACGGAACCGTAAGGTCACGGATTCCGAATCTTTTCTATCGTCGCGTCATTTGAATCTGGATTGCAAAGCACAGTCGAGGTTGATGAGGGATTCGTATCGGGCGGGACGCCCCGACGGTCGACCCCAGTAGCACCTCTTCATGAACTTGTACCGCTGCGTCCAGATCTCTCTCATCTTCCGCGTTCTCGAAACGGATCTAAAGTGCGCTAGCCAAGTCGAACAGAATCATGAGTTTCTTGGGATGATCTACTTGTGCGATGGAGGCGACCTCGCGCAGGTAGGGACATGGCGCGATCCAATTCCTCAGTTTTTCTTTTCTTTTCTTGTCTTTTTTTTATATTTAATTTAATTTTTGGCGCCTATAGGGTTTTACTCTCGTGTCAGCGTAAAGGAAATGCGTTGGCTAAGTTATGAAGTGTGATTGCTCATGCAGGTTGCTGGGGGATATGCAGGTTCGAGATTTCTGATCGCACTAGCTGGATCTCCCAGGTCGCCCTTCATGTCGAATCGAGCGGGGATGACGTTTGAAAGATTTTTTTTTGGTAGAGGTGAATCATTCGGGATGGCCTGGGCTACGAAGGGAAAGCGTTTGCCGATGGCAGCAGATCGATGTCTCCAGGTGCTTTGCTGCTCCAGAGACTCTGCAGCGGTCGAAGTAGGCATTGCTGAGATTGGTGAGGGTGCCAGAGTACTGCGATTGATCGGGAGACAGCATTTCGAGAACCCCGTTGGATAAAGTGATCACTTCGTCGTTGTCTGCGAGGCTGCTTTATAGCTCACTGTGGACGCGTACCGCCGTAGCTAGTTCGTGAAGGCATATGGGACGATTCGGATGCCCCTGGGGAAGAGTGATAAAGCGCTACGACGGCACGCGATAGCTTCCGCCAAGTCTGCTTGACCACTTGGCCTGTCGAAACGGGTCATCAATGTGAAGGTGAGGGCGGCCAAGGCGGTGAAGCGTCTAGGATGCGTTGAATCACGTAGCGTTAGCGCTTTTCCATGGTATTCTACTGCGTTCTCCACACATTAAATCCTTCAATCACGTTGATGCCGCAGGAGAAGCGCGTTCGCAAGGTTCAGCGAAGTGGGGCGGTGGGGATGTCTCAAAGGACGTAGCCCAAACGCATTCTCATCGCACACCATAGATTCATCCAGACCTTCGGCTCTGCTAATGTGGGTGAAATTCAGTCCCAGAGCGACGCCTATGTCGTTCAAGAAGCTTGATCGAAGCGAGTGACACTCGGGAATGAGAAGGAGAGCTTTCTGGCGACAGGGGATGGCTTCATCGACATCTCCTCCAAACCGCACTATTTCGAAGCGCTGGGACAAAGAGCCCGCGAGAGAAAGGAGGGGGTTGATGTGGTCAAAGCGCTGAGGAAGAGGGATTGTTTGCAGTCTTTGGAGGTAGGTTTCAATTTGCGCATCCAGTTGTTGGTTGCATATCTAGCCTCTAGGTGCTAGTGTTTCGCGCGAGTGATGGAAAGTACTGTGTCTAATAATGACTTCGGCGTGTAAATAGCGGGGGGTTATTAAGACTAGAGTACAGTGACAAGGAGTAAAGGTGAATTTATAGGGGAAACACGCCATGAAAACACTGACTATTGGGGAGTATATACATGGCGACCAGAGAAGGCAGAGTCACGTTGCTAC
Source organism: Tulasnella sp. 332 (assembly GCA_019632285.1). Classification (NCBI taxonomy): domain Eukaryota; kingdom Fungi; phylum Basidiomycota; class Agaricomycetes; order Cantharellales; family Tulasnellaceae; genus Tulasnella; species Tulasnella sp. 332. The sequence goes on along the minus strand of WSTV01000383.1, from coordinate 9,174 downwards.
ATTCGTCGAGGAAGGTTGGTCGTTGGAGAAAGGTGAGTAGATAGTAGAACCCTGTGTGGTAGATTCCGTTTTGAACCACGAAACTGAATGGTGCATGGCATGACTCTTTGGACTTTGACACTTCGCCTCAAACGACACTCCTTTGACATGATCCGCCAAGCTTCATCTTCATCCTCTCCAGCACCTCCCGCAAAACGAATCAAACTTGATGCTCCCCTAGTGTCGCCACGGCCGTTGAACTATAAAGATGGGGTCGTGCTAGCACCCATGGTTCGGTCCAGCACCCGTACGCTGCTCCCACTTAGCTTTGTGGAGATGTCTTGTTGTTGTTTTCTGAGAGTGGACCCATCCTTCAATCTTAGTTCCATCTCGCCTGCTTGCCCTGAAATATGGGGCTGATCTGGTTTGGGGACCTGAAACGGTTGACAAAGCGATCATTGGATGCGAAAGGGCTGTCGATGGTAAGTCCTACCACCCTATGGTCCACCAAACGACGTGTCCAGACTCTTTGTACTAAATTCTATGATCTCATGCATTGATCTAGAACGAACAGGTGTGGTGTCATACCACCGCGGAGGCAATCCAATCTTCACCTGTCATCCGATTGAGAAGCCTTACCTCGTCTACCAAATCGGCTCATCCACACCCGAACTTGCTGCACAAGCTGCATCCAAGGTCTCCCAAGACGTCTCTGGCATCGACCTAAATTGTGGCTGTCCGAAACCGTTCTCCACTCTGGGTGGCATGGGCGCCGCTCTACTATCCACGCCAGACCTTCTATGTGATATTTTGAAAGCAATACGCAGAGCGGTACCCCCAGAGGTGTCTGTCAGCGTGAAGATTCGACTGCTGCCGAAGGAGGAGGATACGTTGAGCCTTGTCAGGAAGATCGTGGAGACGCGTGCTGTGAGGTGTTTGACGGTCCACTGCCGGACGCGGAATATGCGGATGACCGAGAAGGCGCAAGTGGAGAGATTGACGAGTATTGTGAAGCTGTGTCGGGAGTTGGATCCAAATCTGGCGGTCATCCAGAATGGGGATTGTACAGGTAGAGACGCTGCCAAGAACGTCCGAGCCCTCACTGGTGAGTCCGAATAACTCTGATCAAACTTCATGGCACTTTCTCTCTGATCAGATATCCAATACTTTAGGGTGCGACTCGGTGATGATTGCCACTGCGGCCGAATCGAATCTGTCGTGCTTTCGCGAGGGACCAATGGCGGATGCAGCTTCAGAGCTCATCCCTTCCTACGCACGGCTGGTGAGCCCTTTTTGCATTGTGGATAGCGAACCTGTGATCTCAATCAACGTGATTCCACCGTAGGCTTATTTCCTGAATAACGGCTGGGGCAACTCAAAGCACTGTCTTTCTCAGCTCAAGTCGCCCCCTTCCGTCGCTCGTATGTTCAATCATCCCAAGAATGTTAGATCTGGAACCCGACTGACTTGTGATGGACAATGGCTTTAGCCGCCGGTGCGAGCAAGTCTGCGAAGCGGCAATTCCGAGAAGTCCTCTCAAAGGCGAAGACTTATGATGGCATCTCAGAGCACATCGGAGGCATCGATGGTGGGGAAGAGGTCCTGGAATCAGTCTCCTCGGCTCTTGCTACGAGGGAAAGACAGCTGTCAGAGGTTCACTCGGAAGAGATTCTATCGACAGCCACCGACGCCGAGCACCCCGAGCCGGAACGGCCTCCGCGTTCTCCTCGGAATGTGGCGCATGACCTCTTTGAGGTGGAGGGAGCAATCGCTCCTGCACTCCTAGCAGTCTGATTGTCGGTAGTTTTACATACGCATCATGGATTTTATTTGACTTTGTGGGAGCCCGCATGTGAGATAGCTTGTGTTTCGCAACGTGCCTCTTCATATTCGGTTCTTCGATTGGCTTTTAGTTTGGGAAGAACTGAGCTGTGAGCTTGGGTTCTCGAAAACGCGTCATAGGTCAGAGTCCTCTGTTTTAGCCCCTTGACCGCGCATCAACCCAGTCACAACCGACGACAGCCTTTCTCTCTTCCCCTCCTCACTCACCGACCTCAATACCCCGACTATACCCCCACCCTCAACGGCTGCCATGTCTTTCGTCAAGCTCTCCATCTTCGGCACATCCTTCGAGGTAGGTACTTCCGCCACCGCAGACACTGGTCCTCGTTCGCTCAATACCACGATCATTATAGGTCACCACACGATATGTAGACCTCCAGCCTGTGGGAATGGGTTAGCATTGGTCTAGATTGACAAAGTTGGGCTGCGCTGATGAGTGCCATCGTATTGCATTGATATCTTCTGCAGGCGCATTTGGTCTCGTCTGGTGAGTTGTATCTCTACATTATGAGGACTAGCCTAGCTACACATGGGCACCCATATCCTGACACTCCGCTTTTCCTGCATCGTCATAGCTCTGCGAAGGATCAGTTGACTGGGTCGTCCGTCGCGATCAAGAAGATCATGAAGCCTTTCAGCACACCTGTGCTCAGCAAGCGGACCTACCGAGAGCTCAAGCTCTTGAAGCACATCACACACGAGAATGTAAGCCACTTTGTTTTGTTCTGCCCAATGCAGCGATGACGACGTGAAGGGTCAACGAGGTTATCGCAATCTTGACCGGGATGTACCGATGCGATGACGCCTCGACGAGAAACCCTTTTTGGTCCTGGACCACGCCGTATCCTCCCGGCCATGCTGAAATTACCTCGAGACTAATAAGGCTTCTTTACATAGATCATCAGTCTCAGCGACGTCTTTATTTCTCCGTTAGAAGATATGTAAGTTGTGAGCGAGCGTGGTGTGGCTGGGCGCCATGTGACTCAACTTGGCTTCATGCTCTGCTCCAGTTATTTCGTCACGGAACTACTCGGAACAGATCTACACCGTCTTCTCACATCACGACCTTTGGAGAAGCAATTCATCCAATATTTCTTGTATCAAATTTTGGTGAGCAGTCAGACCTCTTGAACCCTCTCCGCGCTACTGAAGAAGAACCTGGATTATCAGCGTGGTCTCAAATACGTGCATTCCGCCGGTGTCATTCACCGTGACTTGAAACCAAGCAACATTCTCGTGAATGAGAACTGTGATCTCAAGGTGCGTCATCCCTCGAGGGTCTTGCACCATTTCCCCTTGCGTTCTACGCGCGCTCATTTAGGCTTTTGAATACAGATCTGCGACTTCGGTCTCGCCCGACTGCAAGACCCTCAGATGACGGGATACGTCTCGACACGGTACTACCGAGCGCCCGAGATCATGCTGACTTGGCAGAAGTACGACGTTGCGGTCGACATCTGGAGTACGGGGTGCATCTTCGCGGAGATGTTGGAAGGGAAGCCATTGTTCCCTGGAAAAGACCGTAAGGCAATCCTTCTCCAAAGTGACCAAAGGCCTTTTTCATCTGATTCTCTGCGGTTTTATTGTTTATCAGATGTCAATCAGTTCTCCATCATCACTGAGCTCCTTGGAACACCGAACGAGGACGTCATCAAGACAATCGCCAGCGAGAACGTAAGCACCGTCCTTAATATGTTATATACCAAGCTTAACTGAATATCTCGCTCTTTCTAATGATCGCTTCTTAGACGCTCCGTTTCGTCCAGAGCCTACCGAAACGTGATCCGATCCCATTCAGCGAGAGGTTCAAGGGTCAGGATCCTGTCGGCACGTCCACGTTCTTTAAATTATCGGGAAGGGGCTTGAAATTCAACTGACACGCGAACCTTTTTGCAAATTGACAGCTCTCGACCTCCTGGAAAAGATGCTCACCTTCGACCCCCGCAACCGCATAACTGCCGAGGAGGCCCTCGCGCACGAGTACGTCTCCCCGTACCACGACCCCACCGATGAGCCGGTCGCGAACGAGAAGTTCGACTGGAGCTTCAACGATGCAGATCTGCCCGTGGACACCTGGAAGGTCATGATGTACAGCGAGATCCTTGGTCAGTTCTGTTCACGCCATAGATCAAATTGTGAGTGTCTGATGATATTTACGCTTCCCTCAAGATTTCCATCAGATCGGGGATAACGTGGTCGATGCCGGCAATGGTGTTACGGGTCCAGTGACTGGTGGTCTTCCAGCTCCTCAGACTATTGACGGCCAGGCATGAAGCCCGACTGGTGCTCAGATATGTTCGGCCTTCTCCTTAGGTGGATAACGGATGCACGAACGTTATGCCTCACGATTACTCAGACCTCGCTCCCACTTCCTCCTTGCTCGAATGCAGCAGCCCATACACGCCTTTCTCCTTTCTTTATCATGCTCCGTTTCTGTGCTCGTGATCACCTTTGTCTCTTTGTAGTTGAACTCCTTCGAGATTAGAATAAGAAAGAAAACCTAAGTTTGAAAGACTTATTCATGTTTGGAGAGCGCAGGGAATAACTAAATCATGCCACATGCGCTGCAAATGATCCCGATAATCGACATCCCTTATGATGAAATCGATGGGTATCTAAACTGAACAAATAAAACACCCTTTGTTTTCGAGACATATCGGAGGCGTTTTTTCATGAAATCCCAGTCGCTGGGCACATGAAAAAATAAATTTCTGATGTTTTTTCTAATGCCTCCACCAAAGAAGGTTCTGTACGAGGTGCGAGGTGTGAGTCTCCAGCCTCTCGTATATTACTTGAGCTGACGAACAGCTTTGAGTCCCTTGAACTGTAGACACACCCTCCTTCTCCCTCCCAATGAGATATCGCGACTTTGCCACTTAGCATTCATGTCCCCCAGACCTTCAGTCTCTCTTTATTAGTGCCGACGATCACCATGTCAAAAAGAGTAAGCGCTGTCGCGTGCTCTACTTTTCTTCTTGTATTCACAGCTTGTGCATGTCGCGGAGGCCAAGATTGGACGTAGATCTGTGGTCCCAAGCTTCCAAACCAAGAAGCTCCCTTTCTTGGTACGATCGTCAAATGATTCCTCTACGCTTGTTATACCAGGCACACAAATGACACTCAGATACGGGATACAGGCTCGGCGGATATCTTGATCAACAGATTGTGTATCAAGGTACCTTGCTCCAACGTGGTTCGAAAGATTGCATCCCAATTATATGCCACAGCCTTCAAGGAGAATGTGTTCGGGAAGCGAGGACCGGAAGAAATGATGGCCGCATATGTCATGGACGCCGCACGCCGCTCACAACAAGCCGAGATTATTCAACAATATCACCTGTGCCGTTTTTCAAGACAGATGGTCTACAAATTTCAACACTCATGGTCTACATTAAGTCGCAGAGAGGCCGCAACCACCTCTGCTATCCTAATGATATAATGGAAGGGTCGGGCGAGCTAGACTGGAGTTCTTAAAGCTGTTGAAGGTCTCAAATGCGGTGATCTCCGTTGCGGTCAAGGCTGTGCTACAGACCCACAATGGGGCAGGCCGTCTGGCTTCCGATATCGCGGCTACTGCCATCTTCTTGGCGTCTGCGGTAGCCAAGGAACTGAAGTCACTGGTGGAGGTTGCAGCAACAACTGACATCGCGGAGTCGTTGCTGAGGTTGGGATACTCAGCTCTGACAGGATTGGTTGGAGTGGTTTGGGATCCACTGGTAGCTGAAGTTTTTGAAGCACTTTATCACATCCGAAGCGGGAACATTGGAAGCGTTGACAAAAGACGCGAAGAATGACACGAACAAGCCTCACAGGGAGCCAGAGGATGCGTCAAGGTCGTTTGTGCTGTGGAGGGTTGGCTGATTTGTAATGAATGTCAAAACCTGTCGTCCTTGCCCAATAACAATATTGCTATTTAAAGTCAGGCAGGCAGCGTTGTTCGACTTCGCTCTCCTACTGGCAGGCGTATTCCTTATCAAGAATAGCTGTTGGAGAGATAGTCGGACTAACTCATTGGTGATAATGCATTGCGCAGCTGACGGTCCACACACGCGGTTCATGGACAGCCTGTGGCACCCGTTGGACTGCGCGTTCTCGAATCCCATTATTAATCTTCCAAAAGTTCAAAGCAATTGATATATAGACTCTTTAAAGTCTCTAGACATATGTGAGTTTCAATGTCAACTTGAACGGTAACGTCGGGGACGTCACTTCCACCTCTTCATCCTCCGGTACGAGCTCCCGCACCTTCGCCTCAAGATGTTCCTTCGTCCTTGTGGCCAACGCTACCGGAGTGGCCCCTTCCCAGTATACGGGCTTACCGCTCGATGTAGAAAGCGACGGTTTTTTGAGTTGTCTATATCCGAGTTTAAAATCAGTTCGAAGAGGAAACGTGATGATGCGGAGGAAACGCACATTTTCTGAGTCTCCGTCAGCCATTCGATCAGTCGCTCCAACGTCCATTCTTTTCCGACCTCTACATCCATGGACTGGCCACCGCACACCGGACAGTCGGGCTTTTTCTCGTGCTGGAACGTATAGGAGTACACGCCATCGGTGCCGATAAGCATCCAGTAGTTGTTTAGGTACGGTGCAGAGGACGTCATGATCTTGAAAGCTTCGTTGCAGCATGACGCTAAAGAGGGGAAGGAGGTGAGCATACATGTGGTGTCGTGGGTTGGGCGAGAGATTCAGACGCACCGGCAATGATGGCATTCGTGGACGCGATAGCGGGGATGATGTTCTTGACAACACCTTGAGTCAAGGTCCAGGTAACACCTTCGATCTTGAAGTCATTAGCCCGCGCGGAGGCAATCTTGTAGAGCCAGCTGATATGTTCGGGGTTGTCCGTGTCCATCTTCTTTTCTAAAGACATTATGTGCATCAGTTGTAAACCATCGACCGGTGGGAGACATGCCGAGGAACTCATACCTCCATGTACTCTTGGCCACTCGAGCACAGAAGCCCATTCTATACAATGCTCTGGAAGACGCGGCGTATTCGCAATAGTGCAGATAGGGAACACGGTGGGCTTGTTGAGCATGTCCAAAGAGCATTCATAACATGAAGAAACTGTGGGGAGGATGACACGGGATTGGCCTTTGAAACCTGTGAAGCCGAGGTCGTGATGCGCCCAATAGGTTCCCTAATGCACACGACTAGAACGTAATCACCTTCAGTCCCTCCATCGATAAGCGGCTTGAAACTCTCTTCCGACTCCCCGGCCTCAGCCATGCTCACGAGCGTCGCGTTCATCCACCGTCGAGCTTCGATAGAGTCCAAACCGCAAATGACGATTTTGAACTGCATATAGTACGCCTCGTCTTTGTCTTGAATCTTCCCAAAGAAACTAATAACACTATCAGAGCCATTCGCCACGGGACGGAGAGTGATGCTCACGGCGTGACCTTGACACCTGGCACCCTCTTCATGATATATTCAGCTGCGACAGTTGCCTTTGGGTGGCCGACGTCCTTTGGCCTATCGTAGAGAACCAAGAATATTCGTGAGCCTATACTAAGCCTTGCGAGATGTGTTTACGTGCCGAAAGAGAAATTGCCTGTTCAGATTGCTGATGTCGATAGTGTCCATGTCAATGACATGGATGTCCTTGAAGCCCATGAGCGCCAAGTTTGAAAGAATTTCGCAACCGAGACCTCCAGCCCCAATAACAAGGATCTTGGAATCTCTCAAAGACGCCTTTGGCTGGTCATTGAGAGTGTCGAATGGGATGGAAATGAATAAGCTTTCGACAGAGCATACAAGCAGCTGGGAACGCACCACTTCGCCCGGCTGAAAACTGGGATCTGTGCGAGGTCCGGGATTGTCCAGCACCTGATCAACGTAATAGTACCGATCATCCCAGTCGCGACTCGTGTCAATAGCACAATTTGGGGTGAGTAGGGTTGCTGCTGTTGCCATATTTTGGAACTAGACCGACTATGCAGGCCAGACTACAATACGCTACAAAGAGGTAACACCTCCGACAGTTCCGCATCTTTATACCAAGTACTCTCGTTTCCCCTTCACAGACGCAGTGCGTACACTTTATAGACTTCAGCTTCAGATAAAGTCTTGTATCAGGCATGCGGCAAGAGCTCCCTGGGTAGAAGCAGAAGAGATCCAGAAGCGTATTGAGCCATTCAAATTACTCGCTGAGTTCTCCAGGCTTTCCACCCTCCAGTCGAACAATCCTAACTATCTCAGCATGAACAGATGCAGACGACGAAAAAACTTTGGATCAAGGTCGTCATAACCGAGGACGGTGCATTAATGTTGTTTATCTTCCGGTGCTCTCGGAGCAATCGCCCGTGCGGTGAGGCTTAAGAAACGTAGCTCTATCTGGGAGCGACGATTTCTCACACGCACGTTTGGCTCAAAATTTCCTTAGCTTATCGCTGCGACGACCAGATTTGAATGTCTACTTCAATCCAGCATGCACATCCTGTCTTAAGCTTGTCGTTTCGGTCAACATTCGCCCTCCATCACTGGTTCAGTAGGGCAATCCACCCATCCAAAGTCAATGCAGGCACTTGACTGTTGAAGTAACGCCCAGGATGATTGCCCCCGAATAAGCGGTTCCTCCAATATGCATTGTGAGGAAATCCGAAGGCTATGTTACATGTCCAGTACGATGCTCTTTCAGGCTCGCAAGATGCTCCTTCGACAGCCCAAGGCTTGAGGCTTCAAGCCTTTTCCCACATGTAGCTTACCAGCCCCCGCGGCTCTTTATCGACTCCTGGTCCTTTGTCCTGGAGCATACCTCGTAGTATTTGTCCTCCCAAATATCCCCCCCCCCTAGCGTCTGCCTTCCAAAAACAACCCAGTCTCATCGTACCATCAGCGGTTGGTTGCAGCAAATGAATACGACACCAAAGGACGATGCCGAACCGAACCCGACGATAGAAGAACTACGCGATCTCGGGAAAGAGATACGTACACTCCTTCGCAGACAAGTCTTGGGGGAGGATGACTTCTGGTCCAGATACGATATGGCTGCCGATGCGTACGATAAGGCTCAGCTTCATCGACAGAACGATAATCTTGACGTCCTCCTTATTTTCGTGAGTGGTTTCATTCATTCTTGATTATTTGGACAAAGTTGATGCTTTGTACCTAGGCCGGTCTCTTTTCCGCTGTCAACACTGCTTTCATCGTCCTCACGATCGTCAACCTCAGCGCTCCTCCATCATACAAGACCGAGCTTCTCCTTACATTACTCGTCAATCGCACCGATCCCACCACACTCAGCGCAAACGATTTCAACCCCCCGTTCGCGCCGCATACCGCCGCTATACGGCAAAACTGTCTGTTCTTCGCCAGTCTGTGCAGTAGCGTGTTGTCCGCCGCAGGAGC
>WSTV01000382.1:0-29254 GCA_019632285.1 Tulasnella sp. 332 | reverse complement strand
AGATACTCGCTGAAGACCTCGATGAGCTTCGCCTGCATCGAGTGGGAGTTGCGAGTGAATATCTTCGGCATCTCGGCCACCAGGAGCGGGAAGTCCTTGTCGTATTCCTTGAACAAATCGAAGATCTATTGATACAGTCAGAGGTTTTGTTTGGTGGTTAGGTCGATCATAACGTAGAGTGGTCTTGTATAATAAGTAGGACTCACCGACATGGCGGGGAACTCCTTACCGAACATGGTAGCAGATATGATCTGGAAGACGGTCGGGATGATCAAGTCTTCGAGAGACATTTGAGTGAATGGTGCACCGCTCATGCTGTCCGCCATCCCGGCGACGATGTTCAAGCCGTGTCGACCGAGGGTATCCATGAAGGCCCCGACGTTTGGAGCGGACAGCATCTTCACATGAGAAGGGTAAAATGTGGACTCCATCCAACCGCCATTGACAGCCGGACGAGACATTCCGAAGACGGAGACGATCTTCTCGGGGACAGGGTTGAAGCGGAACGTCTTCGGGTTCTTGTAAACAGCCGCAATTAGCTAAGGAGATTCAACAAAGGATTCAGTTTTTTTTTTTGTTCAAATTTTATAGCCATCCGTCATTGGTCAAATACGTCTTTGAGATGACGCTCACCGGCACAGAGGTGGTGTACACGAATTTTGAACCCGCCACATGGACCGCGAATGTATCGCCGTGTTGTTCCCTGGAAAAGAAGTCAGGGATGGCAACTACAAATCTCATGGGGATGCGAACCTAGCCCGTTTGTAGAACGCGTCGGCGTCTTTGCCTATAGCTATAGCAGATCCAATCCAAGGGAAGATATAGCTGAAACAAGCAGCGTTGAGCGTCAACGGATGATGATTCGGAAAGGGAAACGCACGGAACAAGGGGAGGACGATTTGCTCCGCCGCGCCGAATTTTCACGACGAGTTGGATTGCAGACCAAAGGATGAACACAGCGAGGACCGCAGTGATAGGAGCCAAAAGAGAGAGTTGTTGTGAGTAAAAGAGTGACATGTTTTGTTGTAAATGCTGGTAAGAGGATGAAAGACAGTGGGACGGGGAGGGGATGGAAGGGTAAGCTTTTCCCGCCATCTTTGTGTTGTCAGGTACCGACGGATTCGGAACTAAGCCGCCAACCCGGAACCCCCGCACAGCGGAACCTCTGGATGCGGACCACTACGAACACTACATGCCTATCAACACTACAGAAAATGCTGCTGCCATCATCGACACCAAGGTCAGCCGACATTCATATAACAATTGGGGCTCGGATCTCATAACCACCGAACAAACTTGCCATAAACCGCGTCTCAACACGGACATCTTACCGCACGTATTTGAATGCATCCACTATCTTGTATAGGTGAACTATGATGAGAGGTGCCGGATACTGTATCCTCCGAGCCTCACATGCCACTGCTGGAAGGGACCCGCTCTTGACTGCATCTGAAGGGAGAAAAGGTTGTCGAATTGCTGCGCGTTCTAGCCCCCATGGCCTCAGGAGCGTAATGAGCCAATCGAAATAGGATCCGAGGAATCAGGATGGATATGCTTGAAGTTTGCCTCCAGATTCACTTCCTCATCCTCATACTCACACTCAAACAATTCTATAGCTCTGGTCCCGCATAGCCATCAACGCGGGATATTACTCCCCTCAACTGGGCGCGTTTTCACGATCTTGGCCCTCGTGTCAGAGACTTTGGAAATCGGGGGCGCTACCTTAGCGATGATTTGGCTACAAAGCTCCTCTCCACTAATCCGAGGCCTGTTGCCCTACTTCCATCCCTGAGAAGTCTATCCGTAACCTGTCTCTCAAGTCAACTGGACCAACTTTTCATTCTTTATGGCGCCCCACTCTTCAACGGCGCGATATTCGTGGTTGGGATAGTTCTACGCACAATATCGCCCAAGATACATAGTATACTACTCGAATCCCGACACTCAACCCAGCCTTAGCTGATCTCTCTTATACCCCTGATCTTAAAGAAGGTGGCGGCGCAGTCGCGAAGACCCTCCGGTCCCTTCCGCTTCTGAGGCGCTTTTCTCTCCATATTCCTCACGTCGAAAACCCCAGCGACCTGTTCGCTGGCTTGGCATCCCTCCCTTCTCTCAAAACTTTGACGATAATCTATATTACAGGAAGTTGGGGACAGACTAGATGGGTCGGCCCGCCGTTCCCCGACGCCTTATCCAGGGAGACAGAGGAGCAGGGAGAAACCGATTTCACTTTAGTTGTGAAGGGCATAGCACGAGTGGAACAGCTCCGAAAGCTCATTTACACCAATTCATCCGGTGGCCAAGCACCCTTAGGTCTAATCAACGCGCCGAGGATGACGGTAAGCTCCAACAGCTCAAGCTCTTATCCTTTCATCAATCACTCCTCTTCATGGATATCACTCCTTTCAATCAGAGCACTGGCTTGCAGACTCTTAACGCCCCCCTCCCGAAGTGGAGCATCCAGATGACGGATGAAGATGTCAGGATGCTCGTAAGAGGGATGACACAACTTCGTGATCTTGCCTTAGCAAGACGTGACCCACCCCACTCAGCATTGAGACCACTCTTATCGCCCCTCGCACCGTCGATCGTCACTGCTGCATGGCCACATATCGAAACCATCAGTCTCCAGATCGACGCTTTCGAAGATCGTATTCCCTCCCACGTATCCCCCGCGACATCAGAACCTCAGAAGACTTTTTCTTACCGGCTCTCGCATTGAAGCACCCCGCTCGCCTCTCGGACCATCCCCGCCCCGAGTTGTTCTCTCCTGACGTGTTTCCAAGGCGATTGACTTGACTTGATGGTGAATTGTTTGAAGACAAAGAAGTTGGCATCTGGGAAGAGGTGATAAGGTGGTAGCCATGCGTGCGGTCTATGCGGACCATGGCTACATGAACGGGCACCCTCCCGTCTGGAGAGGATGGGATGTTGGTTTGTGGCTTGCGAGGCCATATAAAAATCTTGGTGCTATCGTTGACGGATTCTGTTATAGAATGTGTGTCAATTTTTCAAGGACATCTAGGTGTATATCACGCGGCCCTAATGTAGTGCACAACAATGCAGTAAGAGACACGTCAAAATATTTAGGATATTTGGAGGTTCTCGGCTGTCTCAGGTATGGCCCAAACATAATAGATGGATGGAGCAGTATGTAAACCGCCTCTTCATACCCCGCAAAGCCCGGGGCCGATTAAGAAACGCAGCGTGGCAGTTGCTGGGAGCGGGAAAGCGCTCACCCGGACGTAATTAATCACGTGCCCGGCGATAAACTCTGCTCTCCCAAATCCACCTGATCATGAACCATTCGACCTACCATTTGACTAGAAAGCTGGTTAGATATGCCTATCGCATGGGCCAAGGGTGGAGGTGAATTATCCTTACGCGGTTGATGAGCTGAGGTCTTGGGCGACTCCTCCGAGGACCTCCACAGAGGGCCACGGTCATGTAGGTAAAGATCTCTCATCGATGTGTATCACTCCTAGTAACACCATCTATCCCCTGGTAATTTTTTTCGACTCGTTCATAGTGCCATAGCTCTATTCTGTATTCGCGTGACTGATTTTGGCTGATATCGTTTAAAGATGTCTGATCGCGGCCCCATCAAGCAGACATGCCACGAGGCGCTTCTCGACACCGATATCTTGTCCCACGTCTTCGAATACGATGATCTGCCGCTTGAAGCCGCCAGCCAGACCTGTTTCTGCTGGAGGGAGCCTGCTCTGGATGCAAGGTGGAGGCGAGCGGAACTCCCAGACCTTCTACGCATACTGTCTCCTTGGCCTCAGCATGCGGGGTTTGTTGGAGGAGACGGAGGATCTGAATGGGTATGAAGGCAGTCTACTATTATGAAATGGATGTTGATTCATTACCAACTTGTGTATCTGCCATACAGCCATTGACGCAGGATCCGACACCTGAGGACTGGGCGCATTTCCACGACATCGCTCATCGAATTCGACACCTCGAAACTGGCGGACACTCCCTCAGCTACGCTCTCGCTGCCAAAGTCCTCTTCACCAATCCGAAGCCTCTACCTCTGCTTCCTACCATCCGGACCCTTCGCATTCACATGCATCCTCAGAACCTCGAGCAGATCCCGTTGTTCATGGCACCCAGCCTTCGCAAGATCTTCATTCGCATCCTCGGCTATCAAGTTGCACCCGAAGATATCAACCAGGAAGCTCGGCTCCTGTCCCGCCTCCACACCATTAGTCCTGACCTGCTGGACTTTGGGTTCAGCTCGGATATCGCTGGAAGCGATGAAGAGCTCGCGAAGACTGTCTCGTCCCTTCGGCACTTGGAGATCGTCCATCTCTATGTCCCCAACCTTCCGAACGTCAGTGGCATCCTCGCTAGCCTGTCTACTCTACCCTTCCTGCGGCAGATAAATATCACGTGTGGGAGTGGGGCCGTGGAGTGGACATGTCGAGAAGGGGAGCAGGTGTTTCCCAACCTATCGACGATCGTGGTTTGGGATGGAGGGGACACGCAACTACCAGCAATGGTGAAGGATATGGCTTCCGCGAAGAAGCTTCGAAATTTTGACTGTAAAGGGATTGGTGAAGCACTTCCGGACCTCATCGAAGCGCTGGCATTGCACCAGGGCCTGCAAGACATTCGCCTCGAGGACAACTATCGCCCGCTTCTCTTCTTCCACATCTCCCCTCTCCATCGATGCACGAACCTTCGAACGCTCTACATCTCAGTGGCGGGATGGGACACCCCGTTAACAGATGAAGACCTGGGGTCACTTGTAGAAGGGATGACGCGGCTTCGCTCACTCACCTTGGAGGGAGCGCTCCCTCCTCCGCAGACGCGCACAAAAGCCCTCATGTCACTTCGCGCGTTGTCGATCGTCACCGCCGCATGTCCCAACATCCAGTCCATCACCCTCCGGGTCGATGCCTCTGCAGATCGTATCCCTCGCATGTATCCCTCACGACACCAGAACCTGATACGACTCAACCTCACCGGCTCGCGTATCGACCAGTCTCAAGCCGTTGCTGCATACCTGGCTCACTTGTCAGATCACCCAGACTTTGAGATTAGCTGCGCTTTCGTCCTCTTGCAAGGACACGACTCAGAGAGAGGGATCTGGAAAGAGGTGGTTCAGTGGCTACCGACTCTCCAGGCCATACGAAGGACTATGATGTAATGATGTATGAATGCTGTCAACAGTTCATATCCTGGGTAGGAGGGGCTTGTCGGCCAAGCGTTGTTCCGCGTTCTGACCATCTCCAGTCACCGGTTTGTATTCTATCCTGATTTAATGTCTGTAATGTGTACTTGTAAGATTCTAATTCCTCCCCACGCGTTGTAAATGCCGCCACTGTTTGTGAGCATCTAGACCTTCCAGTGTGATCCACAGACGTGCTTAACCTTCAGTCATGCCAAGACCGTCGTCCATCGGGCTTCATGGCCGTCGAGCATCGCGCCTTGTCATTTCACCACGTGATGGATTATGGTTTAAGTCCGTTTTGTCCGCAAATTGTTGTCCTTTTACTCCCGCCACCCACTAATCTCCCCTGCTTGTCCCATCCGTCGTCTCGACTCACAGCTCTCATTCCATCATGATTTTAGGGAAACGCAACCGAAACTCACTCGCCTCTTCGACTTCATCTACAGCTACGACAGTCGCATCGATATCTTCATCCGTCAAGTCCACCGCGTCGACACCTGCTTCATCCGTCGCAGGATCACCAGCTCCTCCCTCTTTGAAACGCGCCAGGACTCGCTCATCGACATGTCTATCAGTAGAAGAAGTATACGAAGGCAAAGAGAACATCCTCCCCGAAAATTGGTTCGTTTGTGGACGAGACGCGGATGGGAATTCAAGCTTTGGTGGCGAGGTTGACGACGATGATGGCGCAGAGGAGGGCGAGGGGAATTCCACAGAGCCGGAAGCAACTACCGAAGGGGAAAGCCCGACTAGACAGACGCGTTCGAGGGCACGAGTCGCAAATGGCAAGCTTCACTTTAGCGTAAATTGTGATCTGGACTACCTTCCTGACCTGGTCATTACGTCTTTCCAATTAGTTACGCCGACGCGCCCATCCCCTCGCCTGCTTCGCACTCGCTCCATGCCAACTAACGCCTTCGCGGCCCCCGAAACGCCGCCTCCAACACCGCCGCGCCGACGAGCAAAGCTCACTCACGCGCAGACCTCGACACCATCTACCCGATTGTCCAAGCTAACCCTCAAGGTCGACGACGAAACCCTGGCAACATGCGATGATACAAGGAATCCATCTCCAACATCGTCCACGTCCTCTAAAGAAAAATCTATCTACGCTCAAGCTCGAACCTTGTTGCGCGGCGGGACCACATCTTCGCTCAATAACGCATCATCGCGTATTGTTATTACTGCACGTGACAAGGAGCGACGCACCATCGAAGAGTATCTCCTCTGTGGAGGCTTCCTTTCGCCTAAAGACGCTATGGATGTCGACCCATCAGGAAATATAATCTCGTCGCTGTATATCTCTGGGTCTCCGGGCACCGGCAAAACCGCGTTGGTCACTGATATCCTACAAAAGCTCCAGGACCGCAAGGATCTCCGCTCTTACACGGTCGTATATGTCAACTGCATGGGTCTATCCGACGTCAAGACAGTCTGGGAACGCGTCTGGGAGGCGCTGTTACAGACCTGGGGTGGATGTGCTTCGGGCAAACTCAAAGCCGGTGACGCGAAGAAATACTTTGAAGACGCGCTGAAGCGTGACCAAGGCTTGAGATGGTGAGTAAGATTGAGGGAGGCCGAAAGGATAGCCCGCTGACATCGATCGCTCAGTATTCTCATTCTCGATGAGATTGACTTCATTTCACGTACCCCCGCGGCCCTCTCAGAGGTTTACTCTGTCGCAAGGAAATATCCTTCGACCCTCCGCATGATCGGCATCTCTAACACCCTGACTCTCGGCTCGGAAGCTGCCAGTACCCCCGCAACACCTACCAAGGTCCCTCGATCCTCGTCCACCTCTACCATCATCGGGTACACTGGCCCCGAGAAATCACTCAACTTCACTGCGTACACCGCTGAGGACCTCTTATCGATCATCACCACTCGTCTATCTGCCCTCCAGCCAGCCGATCGCGACGCGATGTTTATGCCCGTGGCGTTGAACTTCCTGTGCAAGAAGGTGGCCGCCTTGAATGGCGATGTCCGCTTTGCATTGAGCGTGCTGAGGAGATGCATTGATACGGTGGACAGGGAAATCAACTCTCCTGTTGTTACATTGTCAACTCCGAAGCGTGGTGGAAGGGTGGAGATGAAGCACGTTTTAGAGTCCCTCCGTGCTCACGAGAACGGTTCCAGCGCGTCATCTGCGAGCTCCACCGCCGATGATACGAGTGCCAAGGGGTCAGGCGTGTCGAGAACTGTTCGAGGTCTCGGCTTGCATGCTCGTTTAGCGATCGTCGCGTTACTCGTTGGCTGGAAGCGCGTCGAGGCTGGACTGGCTTTGGCCGCTCAAACTCCCGGAGGCTCCGCATCATCCAGCGTCAATAAAATCACCTCCACCACTTTGTACGCCTTCTACGTCGCTCTCCTTACCACCGACATCGTCGACTCCCGGGGTGACATGACCTCGGCTTCGAGCTTCAGCCCTGTCACAAGGAGTGAGTTCCAGGATATCTTAGGAGTTCTGGAGACGAGCGGTCTCGTTACGTTCACCCAGACGGCGCCTATCTTTGCGGCTTCCAAGCTGTCAAGTTCTTCTTCATTGCCTTCGTTTGCGACTGCCCCGGTC
Organism: Tulasnella sp. 332; assembly: GCA_019632285.1. Taxonomy (NCBI): domain Eukaryota; kingdom Fungi; phylum Basidiomycota; class Agaricomycetes; order Cantharellales; family Tulasnellaceae; genus Tulasnella; species Tulasnella sp. 332. Next base: position 21,503 of record WSTV01000382.1, on the reverse strand, counting down.
ACCACCCCTCCGAAAACGCCCACCCGTCCCCGAGGGTCTGGACGTTCAACTTCTCTCAGGAACTTCTCCCTTCCGACTCCGCCGTCAATGTCAGGGGGTGGAGGTGCTGGAAGGAGGAAGGCTTCAAGCGCCAACGAGCCATTCATGGTCCTCAGCGAGGGCGTCAGGGAAGATGAAGTCGTTCGAGGGCTCATTTCATCCACCATCGGTATCTCGTCAGAGAAGAAGGCTGGTCTCGTAGAGAGGGAGATTGAGTCGCTATGGGAGAGGGAGTGTAAGAGAGTGAGGAAGGAGGTAGAGAGGAGAGACAGAAAGAAAGTGGAGGATGAGGAGAAAAGGAGAATGGACGACCTCGCGTTTGAGAAATGACCCAAGACTCGATATACGGACGACTGACTTCTGGACTAACATACTAATCGGAAACGGGACAAAACTCTTGGGAAACACAGGGGACCGTCTAACGCCTTCGACAACGATTTTACTCGCAGCTTCTTACACTCACGACCTATTCACGAAAACCTCTTTCCGCTCATTGTTGTGTTAGTTTTTGGCTTCGCTACTCCGAGCCTTCTGTGGCTCTTCTCACTTAGACCGTCACCCTTCCTCATACTTTGGCAATGTCCTCCTTTCTTTTACCAGCTCGTATTGTATTTCGACTAGACGTGACTTCTATTCTCACTTATCTTGTCGCTGTATCTGTAGTATGTTCGTCACAATATTTTCTAATCCAATGCTTTGACTGTGATCGATGGGGTAAAATGCAGTTTGACATGGAGCTTTTCGAGAGTTTGTTGACGTACATCAAGTGCGAGACAGCATATGACAAGTACCGCGACCATTTTCCATTCGGAGTAATTATTCAATTCATGATGCGATAAAGGAGGATCTGCAAAGGCTGGGTAAGGCTGGGTAAGACGATCTCCCTCGTCCATTGCAACCAGATGACCCCTCAGTTCTCACCCGACTCATCGACGTCGCGGTTCAGACGTTTTCCGAACGCCGTGACTTGAAGAAGCGTCAGTCAGGCATCAAATCTCCGAGGTTTCAAGAAGTTGCTCTTGTGTGACAGGAGCTTTCAATACTCCAACCTTGTCTTGAATATTATTGTAGTGTTACCCTTTATCGGTTTGTCGGTTGGCCTCCTCCGATCTCGTCTGTCTATTGCTACCGCCTCCGTTCCCTTCCATGCCTGCAGCCCATTATCGGCAGCGACCTTTCCGGCCTCCTTCGACTCTTTACAGATTCTCTCATCAAACATGTCTCGTCAGGTCATCCACTGGCATATCGATCATCATTGAACACGGCTACTTATTTCCTTCTCTGACCAAACTCAGTCCAGCTGATTCTTTTCGTTTGGTGTTGCCATTTCAACCCACTCCACGCTTCTTGATTTGACTTTCTATATCTCAAAAGTGAACCCTGTAGCCGCAGCCATGTCTCCAGGTAATCATCGCAACTGACAGAGTCCAATCCGAGGCCAACTATATGTGCTTAAAGCTAGGTACCACACGACGCTATAATCTGGTAAGCATGAGAGGTACAAATGAAGATAGCGTCCAATGGTATCAAATATGCGTGTGGGAAATGTAGTGCACCAGCCTGCCATTAATAAAGGGCCCCTCTGTGCTTCAGTACTCTTGACTACCCCAGCTTGAACTGATTGTAATTATATCTTCGACCACAAGCCAAGCGCGGATCCGATCTTCTTTTGCTCACCGATATGCATTCAAACGTGCCCCTAACTGTTGTCCCCATCGTCCTTGTCACACGAAGTAGCCGGCGATCCCTCCCGATCTCAGTATGCCAATGACTTATGCTGCAAGCTCCAAGGAATTTGGAGAACTGGATGTGATGGCCTAAAGGCGCATTACGCAGATCTGCGCCATTGTGATCTGATACTGTACCGGAAGTCGCCGACCGGGGGGGGGGGAGGGGGGGTGAACTTTGTATATATGCTTTCCTTATGTACCGGCTTCTGTATCAAGGTGTTCACGGGCCTTATCAGTTCCAACATAGGTCATGGCTACATGGGTTTGCTCTGCAGGAGGTCAATGAACGAATCCAAGCCGGACACTGGAGGCGATCTGTCACCTGAAGAGAATCCCTTCGCTGCACTCAAGTCCAGGCCCAGGGCTAGTGGTGAGTGGTACTCTTCATCGTGCTGAGGACCACATTAGACTGAAGAGGGATTGCCTATCATATACCAACGGATGGGAAGTACTGTTCAGGGTACGAAGATCATGGCTCTGATATACTCAACATATTCGGGCCTCGTCATGTGAGCCGGCTATTAAATACGCCGGGAACTTGAGTTGGGGACGCAAAATCCTGCAAACAAGCAACAATCTTTGGCCGTTGGCTTGTCTCGTCGTCTTAGCACCACCAACACCACGTTAAAATTGCCCCTGAGCCCTCGCTCCAAACAATCACGACCGCGATAAAGATCACCCGTTACTATTTAGACTGAATATTAGGTCAGTTTTGAAGTCTCTATCCCTCCGATTCACCGTCCCCTTCAGAACCTTAACTTGACCTCAGTGTTTTCCTTGACCCTCGATCCCACTGCTTCCGCTCCGATCACACTTTTGGTTAAAAATTTTTACTGCTATTCACATCGTCATTGGCGACGCGGCCTACCGCCATAACGCTGCTCCAACTCCATCCAAAGAGATGGCTAAAACCGTCGACAACGATCTCTTTGCCCAATTGGATCAATCCACTTGGGAGGTCAAGGCGTACCATTTCGTCGAAAAGCTTCTCTACATGTGGGATGATGGCCCTCTCCTCGGACACGACCTTGATATAGCCCAGAAATGCCTAGTCGTCATGAAGACGGCTAATAACAGGCAATGGAAGGACTTTGGGACGTGCTGATCAACCGAACGCTCACTGGAGTAGACCCGTTTGTTCCGCGTGACTTTGGCGATACTGTCTACGTAAACAGGCTGCACAACTTCAAGGACGTGGAGGCTGCTCGCAAAGGATCCAAAAAGGCGCTTTACAAGCCAATGACCACTCTATTGAGCTTGATCCAACATTTCTCCCGAGGTGAAGAGGTTGACCACAAGAACGTTCATGGAGATGAGAACTGGTCTGCAGACAAAACCCCAATTCCACTGGCCGAGCCAAGCGCGGTCACCAACGCCACGAATAGCGGCAGAAGATCTACTCGAGCTCAATGGAACGCAGCCATTATCGCCCCTCAACCCGACCCAGACCACCATTTACAGCGGGTATTCGTCGGCACATTCAAACGCAAGACGTATTTCGCCGACAAAGAAATCGCTCGGCCTGACTGCTTCCCCGATCTCTCTGTTGTACTCCTTGGCCCTGTGGCCAAGGGTGAGGATCGAAGGAGCTACTGGAGGGACATCAAGGTCGTAATTGAGGCCAAGCTTGACAACACCTCCCTCGCAGGTGTACGCCCTAACGGCCAAGCCGCACGCTATGTTCGCCGCATGAAGATGGAACAGTTCGACCGCAACTGACTTGACGATTAGTATCTCGCCATCAAGTTGGCGCATTTGGCATTGGCATACCGTCTCTTGCCACCTCTCAGACAAAAGCGACTTTCCGACATAACCGGAAACGTTCATTCAGTCAATCGGCTGTAGCGCTACGATGGATCCTCAAAGCCCCGGCTATGACGAGTACTTTCCCAAAGCTGGAAGGGTTCTTGGCGCTCGGAGTATCCTGACAACGTTGAGGATCGTCGTGACGACGGTACAACAACCAGACTCACCTATACCGACAGTACGCATGTTGTGCGAACGACCGCGGGTCTACGTCCTGGACCCTACTTTCCTCTATCAGGCTAGAAATACTCTCTCCGATCCTTCTACGATCGTTTGGGCTGCTTACTTGCAGAGCGAAGGACCGCAGTCAGCTCGATATATCATTACACAGAAGTGGCAGAATGATACGTAGATATCAGAAGAATGGTTCTGAAATCATTCCAATATAGCCAGGGAAGGCGTTGCTCATATGGCTTACTCGGAGGAGTCGGGCTCAACCCGCCAATACCACGACGGCCTCAACATAACAGCGATCTGGAGCTCTCGCACTGCCTCCCACTCATCACACTAGAAATCCGGAGCCTCGGGCGCGGCGGCATCTGGCGGTGGCCGCAAGGAGTCTGAAACCTCCAGTCAAAGACTTGTCAAAACGGGAGTACAGAATTCTGATGGACCAAAGTATGAGAGATATCTTCTCCGTTTAGTCTTCACCAAGGGTGGAAAGCACCTTCGCTTGCTGCCGGAACAACTTTTTGGTGCTGCTTTAGATGCCGTCAGTGGTTAGTGGGGCCATTCAGTTTGAAATATCTGATTCGCTCAACCTGCGCCACTTAACAGGCCTTATGAGACCCTAGGAATTCAACATCACGCATAGCGACATCTCTCCTGGTAACTTCTCGCTCAACATTCTAGAAAACGCTCCCGCAGGAATGCGCCGCTTCGTCGTCGATGTGGGAGTAGCAGCATTTACGCGTCGCGAACGCGGAACCGACCCCATCCTGGTTGTTGTTGCGGCAGCAATGCATCATCACCTCACAGTATGTGCATTTTCACGCTTTGAGAGGTCATGAGCCTCGGGAATCGATATCTCGTGTTTCATGGACAGGGTACTCTGCCTTTACATAGCTCTCGATCTTTTGGAGAATGAATCTTGCACTCATAATATCCATCAAGACCTGGAGTCAACCATCTGGCTTCTGTTATGCGTATGTCTCCAAGGGACACTGGAGCAGGTAGCGGAATTAGCCAAGCTCCAACCTCAAGGCGGCCCTACCATGTAGATGATTGAAAATCGCGCCGGTCTCATGGAATTGCAACAACTCAAGAGCGACAAGACTTTCAGCGTCCTTGACGCCGAGAGGATGGTGTTGACGAAACCAAGGCTCCATATCCAGCTTCAAGGACGCTTTGCCACATTGCAAGACTTCCTCTTCCGATACATTTTGCTTTGATATATTAGTCTCGGCACTGAGGATGAGGCGCAGGAGCCGGTTCATCTCACCCTTCCAGTCGTGATCAAGTTCATGGAGGATAACCTCGCACGGCTTCCAGACGACCCACCTCTTCGACCACCTTCAACGCCTGCCAAAAATATCAGCAAAGCTTTGATTCCAGGAGAAAAAAGGGCCCCGACCATCATCACCTACAACTGAATCTGAGGATGGTGATAACGCGAAACCGTTCGAAAGCTGGAGCTCACGAAACCTTTGCGCTTCGAATGGCCTACTATTGACATATGATATACTTTTTGTACGATACGTAGTTGAAATGTTAGGTAGACGAGCAGACGCGTCGCCCCCCGGGCTGAGCCGCCTTCCTGTTCTCGAACACGGCGATCCAGTGCTGCGGCGATCATCGCTCCATCGTCACGAAAATCCTAGCTCATTCATAGGTCAGCGGCTCGTTGGGATCAGGAATCTCCACATAATTTCCTGTCAAGGTTTTTGTTGTGTGCGGCTTTGATTGCACCGACCGACTACGACAGGATTTTGAGTTCCACCTGCCGCGGAAGTAGGGAAGCTTGTGTCATTCGGTGTAGAGAATGCCGCCTTAGCGTCCCAGGAAGAGGGGTAACGACTGGTGGGCCGTGCGATTAGCGTTGAGGTTGGGCGTCCATGGAGCGGGGGGAAGCAAACATGGCCGCCGGGTGGAGTAAGTCTCTCTGCCTGTCTATCTCGTCTAGAATTGGAAACACCGCTGCAATGTTGACGGGGAACAGCACAGCTTCTTTGCTCACCCACCGCCGTGGTTAACGTATGGATTCTAAGTGGGCGAAGAACGACTGTTCATATCATATAGGATGAGAAGCCCGCGGCAAATTCCCTGAGAGCTAGTGGGATATCAAGCGACCTTAGTTGGGCGGTCTAACAAGACACCCACAGCTTCTCATATACCTTCTCGCCTTCTTGTGGGTTTAGCTGGTGAAAACTTTGTTGATAATGTGTCCTCGATTTGGTCTCACGGCCTTGAACGCTTCGCTATGACTTCGGCCGACTAATCGAACGACAACGCATCACTCTCTGACTGTTCCTTCTTCGTACTCTGGAGCTTGACCAAGCATGGCACCCGTTGATGTCGTCAAAATCTCCATCCTAGGCAAAGAGTCTATTCACTGCGGCTTCCACCTCTCAGATCACATCGCCTCGGTCGTCATATCCACGCTCCCAGCTTCCGCATACGTGTTGATCACCGATACCAGGATCGCCAAGCTTCATCTGGACAGCTTCTCCGCTGCTTTCCAAAAATCCTTTCCGGCCACTTCTACAGCCAGGTTCTTGAGCCTCGTCATACCACCGGGAGAAACGTCAAAATCGCGAGATGGCAAGGCTAACATTGAGGACTTCTTGCTCAAGTCTGCTTGTACGAGGGATACGGTGATACTGGCGCTTGGAGGAGGCGTAATTGGAGATCTCGTAGGATTTGCTGCTGCAACCTTGTGAGTATTCGCGACACATATTTCAGTTAAGCAAGCTCATCCACCCTGTTTGCTATTAGCATGCGAGGCGTCCGTTTCATCCAGATTCCGACTACTCTTCTAGCAATGGTCGATTCATCCGTAGGAGGGAAGACGGCAATCGACACGCCTCATGGGAAGAACCTCATCGGCGCTTTCTGGCAGCCCGAATACATCTTTATCGATCCCTCCTTCCTCGAGACCTTGCCACCCCGAGAGTTCGCCAATGGTATGGCGGAGGTCATTAAGGTGTGTTTTCTACTCGCCTCATTGTGAACAATCACTGCAGTCTGAAGCTCTTTAATCATAGACTGCAGCAATATGGAACGAAAAAGAATTTGACTCCCTCGAGTCTCGTGCTGCTGAGATTCAGTCTGCTGTCCTATCGGGATCCACAAGGAATACCCTTCAAGGTCAGACCACCAGCACACGCACGACCGCTCAGGAACTCCTGCTCTCTGTCATCGTCGGCTCAATCTCCGTAAAGGCATTTATCGTGACCAAAGACGAGCGGGAGACTGGTTTACGCAACCTCGTCAACTTTGGACACACCATCGGTCACGCGATTGAAGCTGTGCTCACTCCGACCATCCTACATGGCGAGTGCGTAAGCATAGGGATGATTCTGGAGGCTGAAGTGTCGAGGAAGCTGGGGATCTTGAATCAGGTTGCGGTCGGACGCCTTACCCGGTGCTTGAAGGCTTATGGTCTCCCGGTCTCGATCACGGATCCTCGCATCGCTAAGGTACCCGCGGCCAAACTGTTAACGATCACCAAGCTTCTGGACGTGATGAAGATCGACAAGAAGAACAGCGGTTTGGAGAAGAAGATCGTTTTACTCTCAAAGATCGGCAAGACGCACGAGGAGCGCGCGACAGGAGTGGCGGATCAGGTCATCACAGCCGTGCTCGCCGAAGCCTGTCGAGTGATTCCCGGTATCCCAAGGAAGCACCCGGTTCGCATGGCGACTCCTGGGTCAAAGTCAATCTCGAACCGAAGTTTGGTTTTGGCAGCACTTGGGAAGGGAACATGCCGTTTGAGGAACCTCTTGCACTCCGACGACACTCAAGTCATGATGGCGGCATTGATTGACCTGAAGGTAAATTACCCCAAACGTCCAGTCTCCGCACTCTTACTTGATAACTATCTTGGCATAGGGCGCGAGATTTGGGTGGGAGGATGGAGGGGATACACTTGTTGTACATGGTGGAGGAGGCTTGATGACGACACCCCCTAAGGGCAAGGAGCTCTACCTAGGCAACGCAGGAACCGCCGCACGATTCCTCACCACCGTCTGCACACTCGCACACCCATCGGCAGATGCCACCACCCAAACGACGATCCTCACCGGCAATGCCCGGATGAAGCAGCGCCCCTGTGGTCCGCTCGTGGAAGCGCTGAATGCAAACGGATCGAAGATAGCGTTCTTAGAGTCGCAGGGATGTCTTCCTTTGGAGATCGAAGAGGGATTCAAGGGTGGCCATATTCGGCTCGCTGCGAGCATATCTAGTCAATACGTCTCGTCGATTCTTCTATGCGCTCCTTATGCGTCGTCCCAAGGCGGGACGGTCCTGGAACTTACGGGCGGTCAGGTAATCTCCCAGCCCTATATCGACATGACCATCGCCATGATGGTCAGCTTCGGGGTTACCGTCACCCGAAGAACAGGCACTGATGGGAAGCCCAGTAACGTTTACGACATCCCTCGCGGCGTCTACACCAATCCTCCCGCTTACAACATCGAGTCCGACGCTTCCTCGGCGACTTACCCCCTCGCTATCGCAGCGATCACGGGTACGACGTGTACCATCGAGAACATCGGTTCTGCGTCATTACAGGGCGACGCGGGCTTCGCCAGGTTCGTCCTGGAGCCTATGGGATGTACAGTGGTGCAGACCGCGAACGAGACGACGGTGACTGGGCCCCCAATAGGGCGGCTTCGGGCGTGCGGGTTTGTGGACATGGAGACTATGACGGATGCCTTTTTGACAGCGACGGTCTTGGCTGCAGTGGCAACGAGTCCTAGCCTAGAAAAACGCCGGCAGCCTGGAATGATTCCTAGCGCCACTAGAATCTTGGGAATCGCAAACCAGCGCGTCAAAGAATGTAACCGTATAAAAGCAATGATCGACGAGCTAGGTTAGTCTGGTTCTTTTTAATGGTTGCCTTTTTATGACTAATGAACCAACCATGTACGTTTAGCCAAGTTTGGCGTCGAGACTAAGGAGCTCGACGACGGACTCGAGATCTACGGAAAGCCTGCATCTGAGCTGAAGGAGAACTGCAGCATCCACTGCTATGATGATCATAGAGTCGCAATGGCGTTCAGTGTTCTGGCTTCAGTGGTGAAGGATACCATCCTAGAGGAGAAGCTCTGTGTTGGGAAGACATGGCCTAACTGGTGGGATGATCTAGAGAACAAGGTACGAGATGCACAGCCATTCGACTTTCATGTAGTTGCCTTACGATGAACTGTCATCAGATTGGCTTGTCGGTGGAAGGTGTCGAACTTGACCATGCGCATTCGGGCCCAGCGAGTCGATATAGCTATCCCACCGACGCCTCCATCGTCCTAATCGGCATGCGTGGAGCCGGCAAGACCTACATCGGCAAACTCGCAGCATCGGCGTTGGGTCGCAAGTTCACCGACGTGGACGAATATCTCGAGCAAAAGACCAAAACAGGGGTCAAAGAATTTGTCGAAACCCATGGATGGCCTGCGTTTAGAGAGGTCGAGCTCGAAGTCCTTCGTCAAGTCTTCTCGTCAAATCCTACTGGCGCGGTCTTGAGTCTCGGCGGCGGGATCGTCGAGACGCCAGCAGCGCGAGAGGTCATCAAGCAGTTCAAGGGCCCCGTGGTGCACGTGGAGCGTGACTTGGAAGCCATCGTGGACTACCTGACGACGGAGACCGCACGACCGGCTTATGCCGATGAGACAATCGAGGCGGTCTTTCAGCGCAGGGAACCGTGGTACCACGAGTGCGCGACGCATCGATTCTACAGCTACTTTAAAGTCGATCAGACACCGGCTGATAAGATCGTTTCCGCAAGAGGGCTTGAGGCTGAAGTTCGTCGGTTCTTTGGCCATATATCTGGATCAAAGCCGAACCTCGCACCGAACCTAGCTAGAGGGAAGCGATCCTACTTCTTGTCCTTGACATATCCCGACGTCACACACGCCCTTCCTGCCTTGGACGAGTTGACGAACGGGGTAGACGCGATCGAGTTGAGGGTGGACCTGCTCTCGGCCTCAGGCGCTTCATCAACTGCTGGGGACGTCCCGCCGTTACAGTTCGTCGCGGTGCAACTGGCTGCGTTTCGTCAAGCGACAAGGCTTCCCATCGTCTTCACCGTCCGCACGCAATCGCAAGGTGGCGCCTTCCCCGACAACGCGGAGAAGGAAGCGTTCGAGTTGTTGACTTACGCTCTCCATGCAGGGGTCGAGTACGTCGACGTCGAGACCACATTCTCAGAGGATCGCATCAACACTTTGAACCAGATCAAAGGATCCTCTAAGATCATCGCTTCATGGCATGATTGGACGGGTTCTTTCAAGTGGAGCTCAACCCTGGCCCAGGAGAAGTATGTCCTCGCTGATCGTCTTGGCGATATCATCAAGATTGTCGGAAAAGCAACAACCATCTCAGATAACTTCGAGTTGTTCACCTTCGTCGAAGCTTCCTCGTCGAGCCGGGATTCGAAACCCATCATCGCCATCAATATGGGCACGCAAGGGCAGCTCACGCGGATAGTGAACAAGACATTCAGCCCCGTCTCTCATCCTGCTCAGCCGAGCAAAGCCGCTCCGGGTCAGCTATCGTTCGCACATATCCAGTCCGCGTTGCATCTCATCGGTGAACTCCCCGCGAAGAAGTTCTACATCTTCGGCTCACCCATCCACTACTCGCCGTCACCCACGCTACATAACACAGGGTTCCACGTTCTGGGTCTCCCTCACACGTTCGAACGACTGGAGACCACGGAAGCCACATCAGAAGCGGTGAAGAAGGTGATGCAGGCTGAGGACTTTGGTGGGGCAGCGGTGACAATCCCTTGCAAGGTCGATATCATCCCGCTCTTGAACGGAGGTGCTAGTGAAGATGCCCGAGTGATTGGAGCGGTGAATACGGTTATACCAAGACTGAAGGGCGATGGGACCGTGGAATTGTATGGAGAGAATACGGACTGGCAAGCGATCCGAGCTCTGGCAGCAAAGAACCTTCGCTCTCCGATTACCCCGAACACGACTGGACTCGTCATCGGCGCTGGGGGGACATCGCGCGCTGCCATATACGCTCTGCACGATTTGGGTCTGCAGACGATTTTCTTGTTCAATAGGACCGTCGACAAGGCCGAGAAGCTGGCCCGAGATTTCCCAAAATCGTTCAACGTTGTCGCATTGTGCTCTCTAGAGCATCTTCCGTCGGGTCTCGAGCCTCCATCAGTTATCGTGGGCACTATCCCAGCACAAGGGTCGTCCTTGACACCTGGTAAAGCTGGGAGTGACGCTGGCGTCTATCTCCCATCGACGATCTTCGATCCTCTCAAGGCTGGCGTGGTTATCGAGATGGCGTATAAACCTTCAGAGACACCGCTGCTTTCGCTTGCCAAGTCTGCGGCCGAAGCAACCTGGGCTCGAGTTACTGGGGTGGAGGTGTTGCTGGAGCAGGGCTATCGACAGTTCGAGTATTGGAATGGACGAAGAGCGCCAAGGAAGGAGATTGAGGCGGCAGTCATGGAGCAACACACTGCATAAGGGTCGGGCTGTGCATGACCTAATAACTTCGAAGCACTCAATGAGTCTTGAGCGTTGATTGAATACAAAAGATTCAAAGTGGCAATGATCGACAAAGGGCAGTTCCGTCCAACTTGGGACGAATCTCGGCGCCTGAACGCCTGAGGTGGGAGTGCATGATCGGCCTAGGCCATCATAAGAATAGATCCGTTGATTAAATGGTCGATAGCAAGAAACAGCTACGGAAGTGGTTCATGAACTAGAGTTGCCTGGTGCAGCACTTTTGCTGCTTTCCATCATACGCCTGAAAACAGAAAGCACAAATGGTTATTTGACCTTGAGGGAGGCGAAGAGTGCTAAAATGTACGCACTGTCTAGCAGCTAATATCATCTGCGCCTTCTTCTCCTTCAAACTCATCTCCCGCTTCTCCGCGGTGGTCTCCCAAGTGCGTTTAGGAGGCTCATTTGATAAGACGCTCGCGTCTTCAGTCCCTATCCTCTCGCTGAGGCCAAACTTTTGGATGAGGTTCGGTCTCGAGGCCGGTGCCGCTGAGCCGCTTGGGAGGGTGGTGCTTGTTCTCGCTACAGGGGTAGCAGGCGCTTGAGTCGGGTATAATGTGTAATAAGCATGAGAAGGCTATAGAAGGGAAGCCCATTAGCGCCATCTTTGGGGGCGTCACTGGAAATCGTCTTACAGCTGGAACGAAGCCTTGCTCCAAGATCTTGTTGCATGTGGTCTCCACTGAGCCAGTCTTAAGGAGATCAAATTTGATATTATCACTACTCGGAGCGAGAGGATGGTTGTTGGCGACGGTCTTGAGCGCGTGATTGCGACATACTCACTATGGCTGGTCTGGGAACATTGTCTGGACCTGGTTGACCTGTTAAAGCAACAATAAACCGTGATATTGCTAGAGCATTTGCATAGAGATCGTCTCGTACCATATCCTCTGTCACCCGTTTCGGTGTGAAGCCCAGACTAGGTGTCGACGGGGTTGGGGTGGCAGCAGAGCCTGCACGCGAATGACGTTCAGTCTGGATATTGAGCGATCGTAGTTACCTGGCTTCAAGCTCACCAGTAGAGGTGAAGTACCTGTAGACACCATAGATAGCCAGGCAGGCCACTGCATAGCCTGCGATGTCCTCCATCCAATGGTTGAGTTCGGGGCTGTGGAACAATGGCTGGCTGGTCAAAGATGAGATGTGGAGGGGCGAGTGTTACCCGCGGTTGAAGCCGGCGCACAATTCCAATCTCGACAGCTGCTGCGACGAGGGCCTAGATATCTGGCGCATGGAAGGCTTTGATACCATAACGTCTTCGGTCACTAAGGACTATCGCTTTGGAAGCGCATCACTGTCTCCGAAATCTCTTCCGTCGACTACGTTCCTCCCACCACCATCAGCTCTTGGCAGCTTAACGGAACGAAGGCTTTCCTTACCTTTTTCACCGATAATATCATCTCCAAGTCGCAATGATGCGGACCAGGATGATGATGACGACGACGAAGCATCTGCACGGTCTGAGGGGACTTTTTACCAAAAGCTGAAGATAGACCTGAAGCACATGCCCATCGGAAATGTGAGGGTCATTAGTTTGTTAGTTGCTTTCGCCTTGTTTGAACTAATGCTTGCATATTTAGATGAGTATAAGTCCGTCGAACCGTGATGTGGTCCTAGCAGCGTATGAATATAAACGCATCAACGGACTGGGCGCATGCTATACTGAAATTAGTGCTCGACAGGCGGAAAGGTCTCTTCATCATCGACCTTGATGACCCTTATGCGACACCGAGATTCCTGCCGCAAGGGGGGACATGGGATGTGGCCGACGTCCAGTGGAATCCTCACCCAGCACGCGCCAATCTCATCGTCTCAACCTCAAGCCAGAAGCTCTTGATCTGGGATCTCTACCTTCAAGGACAAACCTCCATCCAACACATCTTTGAGAGGCATTATAGGGCTATCACGGACATCAACTGGTCTTCATTTGAACCTGATGTGAGCACGGGCGTGCGGGGGATTAAGCGTAGAGGGGGCGGAGAGGCTGATTTGTACTGGCCAGGTCATTGCAAGCTGTGGGATTGACTCCTGGGTATGGGCTTGGGATCTTCGACAGGGGTCCCGACCGATCTTTGGTCTCTGTGCTTGGGACGGTTAGTCCATGATCATATCTCATTGGACGAAGAGAATAATTCATTCATTGGTCCTCGTAGCTCCCGCCACTCAAGTCAAGTGGAATCGTTAGCTCAGATCTTCTATATTCGTCCGTGCTTCTTCTCACTAACGATGCAAACACCTGGACTATCAAGGTCGAGATGCTCATTTACTCGCATCCTCCCATGACGATAAAGTCCTCATATGGGATGATAGGGTAATACCAGTCTGCATCGTAAGGGATGTATCTAACATCGGACTCTCAAGAAAGGATCCCTGCCACTATTGACAATCAGGGCCCACCAAGGCGCGAAGATCTACGGGCTCGACTGGTCACGCAAATATCGTAACGAGATCGTAACATGCTCCTTGGACAACACCATCAAGTTTTGGCACATCACATGCCTCGCATCACAACCAGACTCTGGTCTAGACTGCTTACTTCCTGCTACATTACCGGTCTCGCCGGATCCGATCGTCCTCCCCCAACCTAGCCTCGAACGAACGCTACGCGACTACGAATACCCCGCCGTTGGAGGAGTGAATGGAGATTTGCTGCAATATCCGAGGGCGATTATACACACGAAGCATCCCATGTGGAGGGCTAGGCATCTGCCTTTCGGTTATGGTGTGCTTGGATTGCCGCAACGAGGAGATACGACGTTAGAGATGTGGACTCCGGATAGACCGGATGACCCGATTTGGACGGCCGAGGGTCATACTGATGTCGTCAAGGAGTATGTATGGAGGAGCAAAGGCGGCGATGATTTGGAGTATGGTGAAGGCTATCATCCAATTGTCATCTCCAAAGAAACACGCTCACCTCTTCGTTTGCCGAACTAGACAACCGCGAATTTCAGTTGATAACTTGGTCCAAAGATGGAACTCTCCGGTTCTGGCCGATCGACCCAGAAGTGACGAAGGTATGTGAATCTACTTTCGCCCTGCCTTTTCCTCGTCTCCCGCCAACAAATAACTCTATTTGGGGACAATATAGGCAGCTGGGCATGTTCCCGGTGCCCGTATCAAAGGCTTCTTCCCGCGAGCCGGAGCCAAGCTCGAGACGTTTCGCGAACCTCCAACCCCACGCACCCCCGTTGAGCAGGCCGAGTCGGAACCCGTCCTCTCCGCTCCAACATCCAATCGCGGCTTCCTTGGAAAGGCCAGGGCAGGTGTCTATCGAGGTCGGTCAAACCAAGAAATGACCGTCCCTAATCCAAACGCGCCGTTACGGGGTACCCCCAGTTCGGAAGAAATGGGACCTTCGTCGAGCGTGGAAAGAAAATCAGTCAAGAAGGCTAGACGTAATGCGCCCTCAAGAATGAACTCGTCCGGTGGGTTAAGCGCACGTAGAATGGGTCGATTGGGGGCGGTTCGAGCCGGTACCATACAGGAGAAATCTTCGGGGAGACCGACCGCGGCGGGAGGATACATGACTCGAGGCGGAAAACCCCGCGCGGCGTTCGATCAATACACTTGGTTGTCTAATGTAACCGTGGAGCGACGCGAGGGGAGCGGACCCAATGTTGAAAGCGGACCGACCTCGCGGCTCGTATCTAGATCAAGAGCAACGAGCGTCGATGGAGGAGAGATCGGAAATTTGGATAGAGGTCGACGTGGCCGGAGTGATAGCCAATCCCGTGGCACAGAGTTGGGGGAAGATGTGATGCCACGAAACCTCCCTGACGAGTTGAGTAGCTGAGGTCTTGCTTTCATCGAAGGAACAATTTACCTGTTTTTCGGAATGGCAGGCTTGCATTTATCACTCGGAAGTACGGAACTCGAGTCACTTGTGAACGAGTGCGTATAACGTTTGTTATTACTCCAACATTTACTGATGCCATGTATCTTCATATTCAAGGCCGACGTCACCAAGAGACGCTCCTGCACATTCACCCTCCTCGGACCGTGGCGAGACGACAACGCCCTCACGTTCATCCGTATCGCCTGCGAATTCCCAAAAGATTATTGGAAGCCTACAGCCGACCCAACGACGTCACTCCCATCATTCGATTTGGACAAGATCGCTGGCATCTCCCTCAAGACCCGCGCCTACCTCTTGAAGAAGCTACGAAATATTCGTGTGCAGCGGCGACCGTGCCTGGAGCCGTGGCTACGCTTCCTCCTCGGTGAGGAGGAAGGCGGATATGCCTACATCGGTGGTCTTGATGGTCAGGAGACCCTCTGGGACGGGCTGGAAGAAGATCCCGTCGGGCTGAATACCACGATTGAGGACGATGCCGAGACGGAGAACAGTGCGCAATTGGTGAAGAACACACCCGAGAACACGATCAGACCTAGGCGGTGTCAAGGAGTGTTTGGACCTAGTGGTACGGTCAAATCAATTTGGGAAATGACCCACATCCACAGGCCAGCCCGTTGACACTGTTCCCTCTCTCCCTCTTTCTTTGGACTTTCATTTTTAGGTGAACTCGCCTGTTTCTTCTTCACCTGCCAGGCCAAGATCTATCCGGCGAGCGTGGGTGGACGCCGCACTGCATCTCCTTCTCCATCGATCGCATCACGAGGAAATTCGAGCCATGGCTTACCCTCACGGCCATTCGTGTCGGCAGTCGGGACGATCTCTCATGCTATGCGGGGCCTCACGAAGCTCACGAACGATGGGTCTGGTGTCCCGCCCGAGCCTGAACCGCGAAATAAGAATGTGGTATTACTAAACTCATTCACAGATAACGTCTTCATCGGTCCCGTAGTGAGTCAGTTCCCCTTCATGGATAACTTTGTGTCTCAATTCACTCAAATGACTTGGTATCTAGATGAGGTCGCAAGGACGTGAAGTCCCAGAGACCCGAGCCTCGAGTAACCACGCACCCAATCGGCCGCTTTCTAGCGTTTCGATTAAGAGGTTCGGGGCCTTGACCATCCTCGACAAAGATCTAGCACGAAGTTATCACCTCACGGCCGAGAGCCCAGCTGCACTGTGCTCCACGAATGCCGTGATAGCCTCTAAGCACGAGCGAGCTGATCATGAGCGAGTCTGGGAGATCTTGGCCCGGCTGTTCACTCCAAGTGTCCCTATTGCTGCGCTAGATCCCAGGGCAAGTCAGCATGGTCCTGGTTCCACCAGGTCGGCAGCGAAGACGAGCGGTGAAGTCGCTGGCGTTGAGAAAGCTGCGGTTCGATGGGGTGTTCATCCACTCGCGCGCTACACAATCAATGAGTTGTACGTTCTACCTTGCTAATCAAGATCTCGTGTCCTCTCACAAGGCGATCATTCTTTGAACCAGATACGACATCTTTGCGGGAAGTCGAGACTTACAAATGCTTGCTATGCTCTCTATTGTTATGCTTGAGATGGATCGTCTCAGTCCGATGCGGCGTAAGTGCATGATCCCGAAGTTAGGCGCTAATGATAAGGTATTTACGCCGCGATCCCCATACAGCTCACGATGAGTCGTTGAATATCTCGCTGCGCAAGAGCCTCACGTCTCGGCCGGCCATACCAGCTTTACCAGTCACTCCTAAGTTCTACGTGGACTATTTCAGCATCCGGCCACACGATAAATCTAAGGTGTCGAGCATGACACCAACAACGCCGCCAATGGGCTGGCCTCCTTTGACAACCGTTCATAGCCAAAGCTCTTTCGCACTGTCCTCTCCATCCCGAAGCTCGTGGGCCAGTCGATTCTTCTACGCAACTTCTGAAACAAGCTCGCCTCTTCCGCCTCTGCAAAACGTTTCTCCTCAACCAGCAACTGCAACTCCCATCTTGAAACGCGAGAGGACGCCGTCTACTGCCACAACGATAGCGAGTAGTCAGGATAGTCCACGCGGTTCATTCTACGGTATAGCCGAAGCTTTCGGGATCGGACGCACTCATTCTATCGCTGTTCCAAAGAGTTCTAGCGGTAGGAGCGGGAATCTAGACCGCTCACCAAACCGACGTGGAACAGCGCTCCTTAGCGTATCTGGTGGAAAGTCTGTGGAAGTCCCACCAGGTGGTATCGCCAAGACCCGGTCGGAACCTTCGCCTGGCCCAGCTCCGAACAAGCTCAATGTCGCATTTGCGTCGGGACCTCCGATCAAAAAATGGTTGATGTTTGGTGGTAGTGGTGTGACGCCTCAATCACACTCCCCAATACGAACAACAACACCTGTCGAAATGGGAACCTTCAAAAATAGGAAGAAGATCATTTCTGTTACACTAACAGCTGATGACGAAGAGCTTGAGTATACCAACCCAGCATACTATTCCACTTTACTGGAAGTCTGATCATCAATCTATATAGATTATACCACGCGCCGCTAGCCGCTGACAAGGAGAAACGCACTGCCTGCATCGGTCATATTATAGCCTACGCCGAGGTGCTACATCAATGGGAGTTGGTGACCAAGCGCGCCGAACTCCTCAAAAATATTGGACATGACGTTGATGCCGCCAGAACTGTACGAAGGTTGAACGGTATTGAACCGGAAGATCAAATTGGTGAGCTACCCACTTTCACCAGGGAAATCTATAGTCTTGACAGATGGTTTCTTGGCCTGGCCAAGTCATTGACGCACTGTGTCGATCATGTGGTGTGGAGCCAGCCGTAGGTTCGAAGACAGCATGTGAAGAGTACAGACGTGCACGATGCAAGTTAAATTGTTCAATATGTCGGCTCCCATGTAGAGGTGAGCCACAATTCCGATACAGTGTGCTAAAGAGTTCCTTGCGCCAATACGCTATCTTCAATAATCCCATTAGGAATCTCCTTCTCTTGCTTGAATTGCTGTCATGTCATGCACTACAAATGCTGGAAGGAAGCACAGCCAATCCAAACGTGTCCGACAGGCTGTGGTTGTACATGTACTATCTCTGGGGGAACCTTTGGAGTCAGTGGTACAGATTTCCCGCAGGAAGTTCTGGCAGAATTCTAGCACCGACCTGCTATACAATAACCTCGCACCGCCACGTACGACCGAAGTAATAATTATAATAGCTTTGTACGATTGCGGGCCGCCGTGCGGCTCCACTTGAGCTCCGGCCTCGACAACGACGTACCAGGGACCCTATGCTCCCAACGAAGCACACAGCTCCAGGGCTGATGCTATTGAGTCGACAACGACCCGAAAACATGGAAGAAAACATGGAAAGTGCTTCCCAAGTTCTCGAACGACATGCTCATCAGGCCGCCTGGTTGTGCATGACTCTAGCTTCTACCTTTTTACCCCTTTGCGCACGCACCTATTAGCAGAAGTATTAGAGTCGCTTCTTTGGTCGTTTGTGGTTCGACTACGACCTCACGCTACTACCAACCCTTCACTTGACGACTCCAAAGACGGTCTGTATGAGCCAAGACGAAATTTTATCGCAGATCTCAGCGCTACTGCAATCTGCCGCCCAGCTCCAGAGGTCAAGTACCCTCCTCCTAACCGAGGTGGCTCGTCAGCGTGAGGATGCAACAAATTTCAGGTCGCGCGACCCATACGAGGAGAGATCAGTTATCGACGAGAGACCGGCTTCCGCACGAGCATCGCTGATGGTTCCTGGTGCTCCAACCCCAGCAAGAGGCGCACAACAAGATCACGCCCCACGAGCCAAAGTATTTGCGAGAACCAAGTCTAGACTACTAAAAGATGACTGGCCAGATTGTGAAGGTGAGTTGGGTATGCAGTTGCTCTCATCCGTATATGCCTCAAAACATCGCGACCTTCCTCCCACTTCTACGAAGATACGGACATGCACGCGGATCGACTAACAGAGGCCATGCTGCGGGTTAGCACACAAATCAGCCCAAGGGAACATGTAATGTTAACTTTGATATCTTTGCTCAAACAGCTGGGAATGGAAGATCTGGATAATTTTACCACCGAAGTCCGTATCACTGTGCTCACTGGGTGTCTTATTCTAGGTGAAGCTAACTTGATCCCCACAACCGACATTAGGCTTCACGACTGAACTGTTCGAATATGGCCATCACGGTGCGTTCGTTCGGAGAGATATTCGTATACCAGTAAAAACGCGTTCCAATACTTATATGGCTCCTGAGGCAGGCGACCTTGGTTTCTGCGATAGTGGCAACATTCGTCTCTACAACATATGACAATAACACAACGGTTTTAATGCAGGTCGTGAATGCGCTATGGCTGGTTAGTCTACTTTTGAGGTGAGCTTCGGGCTGGATTTATTCGCATCGCTTTGCTAGTGATCTAATTCTGGACGATCCCATTTTCACAGCCTAGCGACGGCCACCCTTTGTGTAGGTGGCGGTTGCTACCTTGGAAATACAACCACTAATCATGATAATTCTTCCGTGATATCTAACAGATGTTAGGTGAGCGGGAGCTGGTGTCGCTTCTTTCGGTTTCGTGACTAATGGACCCTTCCCCTTCAACAGTCAGTGAGTGGCTTACTTGGTCCACCTCTCAGGAGCTCCGGGACCTGTCACCACTTTATCGCATGGTCCGAACGGCTATCCGATCGCTCCTTATGCATCTGTCGATTTTCCTATTCTTCGCTGGGCTCATCGTTCTTATCTGCCACGTTACACCACGGGGAGTCTGGCGTGCGTTAAATCTTCTCTTCCCTAATACTTACTTATTACATTTGCTAATTTTTTCTCAATCCGAATCAGTCCCATCAGTCTTGTTCCTTTTCTTGTTTGCTGTAGGTTGTCACGGCCAAGCGCTTTAAAAGATACTGACGTGTACATGTCTCATGTTCACGCGTCAGATTTACTATATCTTCGCTACCGTCCGGGCACCTTTCATGGCGTTTTTCTGTGGTGTCAACGGTTTTGATGAGCAGGATCATCGAGGGTTGCGTGTACAAATATGGTAAGCCTCGCTACATTTCAAGGTCTGGTCGCTGTACTATCTTTAATGTATGCTCTTTGTGTGGATCGCAGGTCTCCCTTCACACTTTCGACGCATCACCTCTTCAATTACTGTCGAATCTATATATCGCTTCCCACTCAGCGATTTTTTCGGTCCATGACCAGGACCGAGCAGAAGTCTGTGAGTGCTCATTGTTTCCCGTTGCAGTTCCACGTCTACAGTTGCCCTTACTCAACATACATATGAACCCTTTTTGGAGAAGGGAGGAGATCGAGAAGGTGGCTCAAAAGCTGTCGTCGACGATTACATGGCTCGAAACGAACGTCAATCTCTCAAGATAGACACTTCGGGAAATACCTCCCAGGATAAAGATGGGGCTTTATCCAGCAGAGCGAACCCATCGCGTGTTTCTGTAGCCTCAAACAGCATTGACACGAACGCAGAGAGGGAGGGCGCTTCTATCCATGGCTTCCAATACGAGGATGCCAGTCACGCAGACAGGGAATTCAAAGACAAATTGCGGGCTACGCGGTTGAGGAGGTTAAGAGAGCATGAAGTCATGAGGCCTGGCCAAAGGGCAAGACAGGTTTTGAAGGAGTCCGATAATGCCGGGAATACAACGCCAGAGGTGCATTTTGATGGTGATCAGAAAGATTCTTGAGCCACAGATGTTGTAGCATGCGGTGAAGGGCGGGTTAGCTGGAACGTTTATCTTCGCTCTCCTTTCTGACCTTTTGTCCAAGCGATACTAGCACCAAGAATTGTAATATTGATGAGAGTCAGGTCATTCGTGAACCTACAGTTGTCCCTCTTCGCGGCGCAGCATTTCGAGAGTGAAATCATCCGCCTGCCACGCCGATGTTCGGCCCTATATTGTCTTGGGCGAGTCGCAAAGAAGTCGCAAAGCAGTGAGCTGCCGTCTGTTCCAGACGGATTGAAAAGTCCCATGACCTGAATGGTGAGCCTACAACCGACAACCTAGCAAACAAAGATACGAATGCCAGTGGAAAGCAATCCTAGAGACTTAGATGCATGATTTACCTTGAATTGCATATTGACCCAAGATAACACAGCCAAAGGAAAAGAAAAGAAAACGCGCCGGGAAGTGGCGATGCTCACTATGCTCCTTACACCAAGTCTTTCCCACTTGGAAATCCAGTGGAAAGACCAAATTTTTGATGGAAAGCACGGTTTCACTAGGGAAACCTGGGTCAGGGAAGGTCGGGGTAAAAACACAGCTATGTGCAATAATTCCTTGGGCCATGAGTTGACACTGCTCCAGTTCAGCGGTGCAGATATCACGTAGCATAGTACAAAAATATTGAATTCTACTTTTTTAGACACTACATGTAATATATGCGCTTGG
>WSTV01000381.1:0-29274 GCA_019632285.1 Tulasnella sp. 332 | reverse complement strand
TATTCGAGTTATATGCGCCGGAACCAGGTGCTACGAGATCAGTTAATTGCCTCGTGTTTTCTGGTCAAGCTTTATAAGAAGGACGGCTCAGACGGTTGGCACAAATGGGCATCACTCAGGTCTTTGCCCCTCTCTATCCCCTCTTCATTGCATGCGCTGGTCGAGATGTATGACGCAATTGATTGTTGTTGTCATGAGTTGTTGCTAGTCTGGGCTTAAAAGTGGGTCGCTGCCAGAGACCCCAAGGACAGGGCACAACCACTCCGGACCTAGTTCAGTCTGATATGTCATTATATTCCGTTTGTCTCAGAAATCTGTGTCTTACGTTGGGGCTAGACCCAGTACTTTCCTCAACTACTACATTTCAACCTCAACATCCTTCCACTTTGCCTCCAGCATTGCCCACCTCGAAGAACTTGGTTTATCTGTTGAAGTTGGCCTTTGGTCGGCGGTTCTGTGGGACATTGGAACACGGGAAGGATACGGCCCCTCTCGGCCTTCTGGTTGATATAGGTTCTACCTGACGGATGTAGAAGGTGTAAGGACTCGGGACCGAAGGTAGCATTTTTAGAGTGGTACCCACCTAAGGTCCAGACGACGTGGCCGCCGGCATGTGCTTTGGCGTTGATTTTGACGTCAGAGGTTACGACTCGGACATTCAGCCCACCATCACAACTTTGAATTGTCGCGAGCCTCCAAATTGCTAAGGAAGATGTGCGCCTTGATACTTTGCTTTCATTTTGTTTTAATTGCGACTCAAGAAGATCTCGAACGCCATGATTACTCATCTGGATTAGGCCGTGTCCGGCATCATCACATATATGCCTCGCGTTCAACGAACGTCGGGCGCCATAGAGTAAGCAGATCAAAGTATATTCTGGCTGATCTACGCTTGAGTAGACACAGACAATTGACTTGGTGCTTTTTTTAAAAGAAAGTCTCCCAAAAGGAATGAACATGGGCGATCTCTTCCTTTTCAGGTCCGTTTACAAGCACTGAGAATAGTATGCGTTGGACTCTTGGCAGGTGTAAGGAGACGCGCAGACGGTCGGTCCGCTGTCAAGAAAATCCTCAATCAATGTCTGCCAGAATTGAAGTGCTCAGAGAGCACTCACGTGTATCCGATTCCACCGCATTGTCCGTACTCTGACTGCGTGGCTCCTGAAGTAGTGGTCGTACTGGTGGCGACCGTGGATGTGGTCGTGCCACCCACCACAGTAGTCGTGGACGAGGAGGTTGTACCAGGGGCCGCGTAAGGAGCACCAGTGTAGGTCGATCCAATGTCACCGAACCTGATGTCTGAATAGATGACGTGGACGCCAGAACCGGCGGCTTCAACCGTTGCGGGGTTGCCAGACGAGGTGGCGCAAGTACCGCGAGCAACACCAGGGGCGGTGGCAGACGCGGTGGTAGGATAGTCACTGTCAAGCCACAACATGTCGACCTATACCCAATAGAACATCAGAACAATGAGCTCTTAGACAATATGGCCATTGCTCACCGCATAGTCGTCCCAGATACTGAGGACCAACACCATTCCACGAGCCATCGCCGCTCCCATCTCGGTCATGCCACCGAGGGTCTCGAACGTGTCAGTGTCTCCGGTGGCGGCCTTCTGGGCCTTGCAGAACGCGTCACTGATCGAGTTGTAGGTCGTCAATCCGGGGATGTTGGTGACTGAGTTCTGGATCGTCACACCGTTCTGGATGTAGAGGCGACGAATTTCGCTGAGAGAGCCCGAGGCGGTGCCGGTGCTCGAGATGAACTGGGTGACGACGGTGAAGGGCTTGGTGGTGTCGACGGTCATATCGGGACCATAGTACGTAAGGTCGCCCCAGCGGTAGGAGTTGAAATCACAGCCGGCCTGGTCGCAAGTGGACGTGCAGGTAGAGCCTGAGCACTCCAAGAGACCGGTGCTGGTGCAAGGATGAGGTGTGAAGGCCGAAGAGATCGAGTTGGCCTCCCAGATGTCCATCTCGCTGCAGCATGAGCCGTACATTCCGGTACCGGAGTTGGTGGAGGTAGCGGTCCAATTGAGCAAGTTAGCCTGAGAGAGAGAGAAGTTCAGCGCATGTCTCGCCGCCGATTCGAAGCAGATTTGTAAGCTCACCGCGCCATTGATGAATTTGATGTCATGAGGGCACTGCGAGTCGCAGTATCCGGTACCGTACTGAGCACCGGCCTTGTTGGTCGGGTGAGCTGCCGACCCGCCATCTGCCGCCATCTCGGAGAAGTAGAGCGCTCCGTTGAGACCACAGGGCAGGGTCGACAGGTCAACAGTGAACGTGAACTCCTGGTTTATGGGTTGGAACATCTGATATTCGGTGTCGCTGGCCAACAAGTACAAACGAGAGCCGACGTTGCTTCCCGTGACGAAATCGAGAGTGAGGGCATTGCCGCTGGTCGTAACACCGTAGGTGGAGGAGTAAGCGGCACCATCGAGTTGGCAGTTGGCAGCGCAAGTCGTCGGGTCGGGGCAGATGGTCGCGTCCCATTGGTTACCCGTATAGCAGTTGGCTGAAAGAAAGATGTAGAAAATGAGTCGGGCATCGCAGCTGAGGGGCTGAGGGTAGCATCAATAACTTACTGAATGCAGAGTTGTGGACCCAGCGCCAATTGGCATCGAGGACGACTGAACCGGACTGGGTGGTACAGGTTCCGCCGGTGGTACACTTAGACCATGTAAGAGGCGGGTGGGTTTCAGCCAGGTTCGTACCAATGCCTTGTCCCTTGACAATGGCGAAGAGGGAAGCAGAGAGAAGAGCTGTGGACTTGAGCATGTTAGACATTTGAGGGTCGGGATGCAGGCGATTGAGCTGGTAAAGACTGAGATGATGGCAAAGGCGTGACCTTTATACAACGCAAAGACGGGTTGATTACCGGCCCATTAAATTAGTGCGCTAAAGCTGCGTGGTGATTGGCATCCCATCCGAGTTAGTCAAGACAACGGAAAATTACTTCAAGCCGAGTCGGAACTATTACCTGTGGCGGATAATACCTCAACATTGGTGCCGTACGTAGGGGCAACACTGATCTGCCGTCTGTAAACAAATTAGGAAACCAAGTGGCCACAAGGATACCAATTAGTTAAAAATAGCGCACCTCGGATATCGAGCATAGAAGCATAGAAGCAATGGTAGGGAAGTTCTAAAAAAAGAAAACGCCAGAGAATCTCGGTAACCCGTCGCGGTCCTAGAAGGAAAGCACATAAACGCTAGGCAGCGGATCCATATCCCGCAGTGAGAAGATGCAAGCCATAAAGGTGGAACGCGTTAATGCTTTCTTGCGGCCCTTTTGCGAGATTCTTGCGGATGATCGCACCCCAGTAGTAGTCACCCACACCTGTTTGGTGAGGTGTCGTATGGCCATCGTGATTGATCGGCGTATATAGTTTTCAATTGATACCGATCATTAGATCCTCCATCTGATCTGGACTCCATTCAATCCGTCTGGTGATAGTGCGGTGATGAGGATGAAGGGAAAGCTGGCTGGCCGTGGCAAGAACGCGAGAAAACAATGGGCTCCAAGGGCGCAAACTTTTGCCTGAACCTATCATGTCCCGACAGCGACCCGTTATTCTTCATCTCTTCGGGAAATTTGAGTGATACTATTTTGGGCGTACCTGAGGTGGTCAGGGATCTCTGCAGGAAGGCTCGGTGGGGAATCTGCCGCTCGGCAAGGAATATTCCCAGGCTAGGCAGGGAAATCCACTTGCACCCCGCGGCGTGTGCCTCATCCGCTGTAATCACACCTAGGTTCAATTGCCTTCACAATGTTCAATTTGAAATCGATCACATCAAACGACCAGCCGCACTAAAAATCACAAGATCTATATAAATCATACGCGTCTGAATTAGGTGCCATGATGTTACTGACCATCTCACATGCATACCTCTGAGAAATATTGAAGCATACGGATGATGTTGAATAATATATGATTTAGAAGGTGCGCTGGCGCGAATACACTTGGCTAGAGTCCCATCACTTTATCACATGCGTTGGCTAGAAGTGGGTTGAGGAAAAAAAATTAAAGTTCATTTGGTGAGTGGGTATTGACTCGGGGTCTCCATGCTGACGAAACACATCATGCTGAGAACAGATTCAACAATTTCTTCAACTCCGTCTCCGCTTCACCCCCTTTCTTCATCGCTTCCAGCATCTCATGACGTACAACCTCCAGGTTTCGCCTCTTCCGCTCCCCGACCTCGCTGTTGATGTCACTCAGCACATGCTTCATCTCGGCAGCAACAGCGTCCGGAGTGCCCTCGACCTTGCCTCCACGATAAGGCGGTTGCGCCCCAACACCTGTACGGACCTTTCACATGCAGGTATATTGAAAGCTAAGTCATGGGTCGTTCATGTCAAGGAACAGAGGTCCATTTCTCACCTGAAGCAGCTCAAAAGCACAATCAAGCTAATCGGAGGGAGGAGGAGATTGTTTAACCAGAAAGTCATATCAATATGACTTAATATGAACTCACAGTCTCACTCATATATGCGGCATGAACTGGCTGATCAGCCGTGAAAGGCCAGAACACATCGAGAACGCCAGCCAAGATGCTCTCGAACATTGAGTTCGCCCCGCCGTGGGTCAGGAAGGTGCCGACACTGGGATGTTCCAAGGCCTCCTTGATCGGTATGTAAGCTGCCACCAATGCAGTATCGCTGTCAGCCAGAAAATTCTCCAATTCTGGACTGAGTGGGACCGACTTGAAGGCCGCGCGAGAGAAGATGAATGGTGTTCGTGTCTCAAGGAGGGTCTTGAGCACGCTCTCGATTATCCACGGCTTCTCGCTCGGGTAAAACATCGATCCGAAGGAGATGAGCATAACTGATTTGGCTGGATGGCTGTCCAAGAATGTGAAGATGGGTTTGAATGGGTCCGCTATGTCCGAGCTTTCGGATATCTTAGCAACTTTCGTAGAACCTGGAGCTGGAACCTAGACTCCAAAATCATGTAAGCACTGGGTTTCGATTTGAGGGTTCGTCACACACCTGGGGGCCCGAAAAAATCATTTTCCTTCCAAGCTTCACTTCCCACCACTGCTTGAGCACCTCGGTCGACTTGGACTCAAATCCTCGCGTCGTGTGGCACAGTACAGCATCGACATGCTGGATTCCTCTACGTGTTTGAAACATCAGAATCGACGAGCTTCACGAAACAACGCTCTACGATACGACTGAGAGTGACTTACGCAAGTGGTTGGACGTAAAATGGAATGGGAAACGGGAGGCGAGACGGAAACATGCCTTGAGGCATTGTCTCATAGTCGTAAGTTATTAATCCGTTTGAGCCCCGCCGTAGGCTGCCATTCTGAGGGGCAAGTGTATCTAGGAAGATTTGGTCCAGTGCCCGAGTATCTCCTCCCTTCTGGGCCTCCTTTGCCAATGCCTCGAAATCGCTCATCCCTCCGTATTCGGCCGGGGCGAAGTAGTCGATGAAGGAAGAAACCCCCGAGCACCACATCGAGACGATGGGGACATGAGGAGTAACCCTCTTGACAGTGGCGGGAATGCTTGGCGACATGGTGTCCACTAGTGCGATCGAAATGCGAGGAATATCGTGGTACTCAAACGTAACCCCGGTGTTGGTGCACGTCGGGCTTCCAGCCCCCACCAGGGTCTCGTATATTTGAAGGAAGTCATCGGGGAGTGTCCTGAGCATCTCCGCTAAGACCTTCTGGGTATCGCTGCCTGGTTTGGGCGCCTCAGATTGACCCATTCCTATGACTCGGATCCGGCGTGTCACATCTTCAGGGAGAGGTACTCGTGCGATCTCCTCGTTAACCATGGGGACAGATGGCCTTAAGCATACTATGGTGACCACAAGACTGGCATCCATTGTGACGAGCTTGCAGATGATGCTGGTCATAGGGCGTAGCCTTCCGAAGGCTGGCATCGGAGCGGCGAGCATGAAGTGTCTGGTGATGTCGCTGTTGTTCTGAGGCATGCTTTGTGAGGGGTTGATATAGAGTTTTGGAATATAACTTCTAGATAGCTCTCGATGGACAGGCTATACATATAGTGTCTACCAAAGAAGCTCGGTCCACCAGGTCAAGCCCGTCGCAGCGCAACATCGGCCAGAGGCCGAGATTAATCGGCTTGGTATGTGCCGATATGTCAAACGTTGACAGAGGATCAGTCATACGTAGCTGTAAGGTCGCATAAGAAGGGTGAAAAACGGAGTGTAGCCAACCGACAATGACGTAGTAGCCGCAATCCCCCAGCCGGCAGTTGAACACGCAATCTGCCCATGAGCAAGTCAGGAACGGTCTCCGGGAGTGCTGTAGTGGATGAGCCATCAGCAAGGGGATGAAGGTACCAATGGATATCTAAGACGAAGACCAAGTGTCGACGTGATAATCATGCCGAGTTCAACTGTCTTTATTCGAGCAAATCATACAGATGTGTTTCAATCCTAGAGATCCGCCTACACATTCCAGATGAATAGAATAATCCCGAGAAGTCCAGATACTTATCCTTCTGTGTTCTTGTGAAGTACCCTTTTACAAAACTTTTGGCATGGTTATGCTTTCCCGGACGATATTTCCGTGTCTGGGTGGACGGCTTCAGTTTGGAGACGATCCTGTTGATTAGAGTTTAACTTACCTGCGCTGGCTCGCGATGGTCGCTGGAGCCTCCTTCATTGTATACACTCTGAGGCCGATGACAACCATATTACCCCCATCCACATCATTCTCCCGCTGTCGTTAGGATGGGGAGACATGATCAGTGGGTGACGATCACATGAGAGTACAAAAGGACGATACATACATCACCTTGAACAATATCACTATCCGCGTCCGTTTTCAAAGGTAGGAAGGGGTGGTCGGGGTTGTGAACACCTTTCTTCACACAATCTTCGCAGAGGTCGTAATCTCGACAAACGGCGCATTTGAATCGAGTACCGAGGGTAGGTCCCTATGATGTATTTCAAGAAGAAATCGATGTCAGTATCGCCCTCGTTTATTGAAATGAGGACTCGTGTACGCACCCGGCAGCCATCACAGATAACACCTGAATGGGTAGCCTTTTTTGGTGTCTCCTCTTCTGGAGCTACCCCTTTCTGTGAGGCCGCAGCTGGTGCTTCATTGCCAGCCGTGGGTTGACCTCCTTCAGTGGTCTCAGCCTGCGGCTCCGTTACAACTTCAGCCGGCTCAGGCGCATCTACTTGCTCGTCTCCTCCTGCGGTACCCTGTTCCTCGGCATTGGCCTCTTCGCCTTTCTCGGAGCCATGGTCATGCTCCTTCTCCGGAGGGGGTAGAGTGTCGTGCGGAACGGTCTCCGGCGCCATCTCGGCAGGCTCAGCAGCAGGGATAGTTATAGGGGGCTCCTCCGGCGCGCCCTTGGGAGCCTTGAAGGCGTCTCGTCTAAGCTTCCTGTGCTCCTCGATATGAAGGAGAGCCTCGAGCTCCAGTTCCGTCAAGCTCTTGTTGGCGTAGGTTTCCGCAGGCAAGGTCATAGTACTGGCGTATGCTCCAATGTTGAAGTCTAGAAGAATGAGATCCGTCGGGTTAGACCATCGGCGAATAGGAACTTTACATGACCTGGTTCATATCACACTCACTGGCGGCAATGCTCTGACTCATGACAAACTCCGCCCACTTCCTCGCATACTTCCGCCCTGACCAAGAGGAGGAATTCGTGCTCAACCAATCTTTGGTCCTCTTGAGACTTCGATCGAGCCTGACATGAACCACATACTCCCCCGCGTGCGGCAAGTCAATCTCGCATTTGACGCTTCGGTCCCAAAAGCAGCTGTGAATGGCACTGCCGAGAGCATCGTCGGATATCACGGGTTGGCCGGTGGACATCAACTGTCCTGGATGCGCATCCACGCTGGACTCTTCCGGGGTGAGATGTGCTTTGGAATAGACGGCGAAATCGAGCGACCAGCGGTAATGTCCCGAGAACTCTTCGAAGTAGCGTCCGTCCAACTGCGCGAGGACAATGACAGCGGGTGTGGGCTTCTCAATCTTGATAGTGACTGTGGTTGTAAAGAAAGAAAGAAAGAAAGAAAGAAGGAAGGAAAGAAGAAGAAAAAGAAAAAGGGAGACAAATTAGCTTCTATCTTCTTTTCCAGTGGCAGTTGTCCCTGCAAAGAAACAAAGCCTGATCGACTCACAAGACACATCGCCATAATTCCAAGGGCTGACATAATTACCCGCGGTCACCTTGAGCCAGTTGGAGCTCAGGACCCAATCCGAATTAAACAGCCTGGAACGCTCCACAATCCCCCACGTGGTCAAGAAATCGCAGTACTCCATGATGAACTCTCCATCGTCGCCGAACTTGTAGTTCAGGGCTTTGAGGAGCTCATGTCCCCACTCGATATTCCATTCCTTGCTGCCGTCGCTCCATCGGCCAGTCCACTCGCTGTTCCCCCACGGATTGCGAATGCTGGAAAATGGTTTCGATTAGAGGCATCTCGTTTGGATCGTCATGACCGTTCCAGGACGGTGCGCGTACCGTAGGAACTTTCTTTCCTTGAATTCGAGCGCTTGAATGATGGAGTATGCGTGCAAGTCAACTAAGCCGTTCGTCTGGGGTGCTGGAGTAGGCACTTGTCCGCTGTCACCAACGAAATCCGACAACCTCGGCGTGAAGCACGCAAAGAGGCGGTCGTCTCCAACGCGTAGGAGCTCGTCCCTCCAGAATAGGTCAGGATCGAGCAGGTCTAGCACATACATCATGATTGAGACACCACTATATTATATCATGGTGGTTATCTACCATCCGAAGATGGACATGATGAGATGTTACGCACCCGGTGAGGTCTTCCACTCCCTCGTTGGTGTACCCGCCCTCGAGACTAGCATAGTCTCCGTGGAGCTTCGCGTACGCCTTCCTATAAACGCACTCAAGTGAATTAGAAACCGCAGGGGGGCAGTGATGATCGCCAAGCCGTACTCAATCAGAGGTACCCATGTTTCGTTGTCTGTTCGAGACTTGGCAAAGAAGAGGTTCTTGCTGCCTTTTCGAGCAGTCCTATCGTACTTGTCCTTGTCTGCGTGATAGATCATCTGCTCGCGAGTGGATAGCGCCTCCCACCGTGGTACTTTCGTGAAGAGAAGACTGAAAGTGGGTTGATACGCCATCACCATCACGAACGAACTCAAAAGAACAAACGACTCTTACTCATCGATAATGACATCAACCCAGCCACTGTCCCTCCAGAAAATGAAACCATAGATCCCGACCTTCTCATTCCTCTAGAATTGAACAATACAATGTCAACGATTCCAAGTGGTGAACACATCAAAACGAGACCCGCACCGCGACACAGATTTTCTCTATCAGCCCCCGACCAGCTGCAACACCAAGAGCAGAGAGAAACCAGCAGTCGCCCAGCGCGCCTTGCGATATGTCGCTCGCGGTAGCGCCGTCCACCTATCCGGTTAAGCGTCGGCGTTGTTCCTCTATACCGGTAATAAGATTTAGGATAGTTACAAAAAACTCAGGAGAATCAAATATATCAGTCACGCGTCGGATATCTGAGGGCGTGTATTTAGGTTTGGTTGTATCCATAGCATGGAGGCACCTCTCGCGATCCTCGATGATATCGAACTCGATGTCTCTAAAAAGAGAGAGAGAGAAGGAAAAAAAAAAACAAGAGAGAGACGCGCACTGAGTGAAACCCCTGAATGGCATGGAATGAGATGGGCGCTCCCTCACCTAAACTTGCGGTTGCCCTTGATGCACTCCGCGGCGAGCTTCTCGACTTTGGCCTTGCAGTGAGAGATGGCGAGTTCGAGTTCCGCGGTGACGAGGAGTCCTGCTTGATTGGCCTTTATCTGTCGGGTTTTTGTTGGATTCGGCGGGCCACCTAGTGGTGCTGACAGTGACTGCTGTTTCACTGGATGTCTGTCGAGTGAAGCCATGTTGGAAGGATGTGGAAAGAGGTCGAGGGGCAGATTTGACGGGACACCAGTCAGCGATGCGAGCACTAAGAGAAATGTTCAGGGGATTTGGGTAGAGGAGCAATGCCAAAAATGTGTCCTAATGGTGCTACTTATAGGAGCAATTTGAGCCTGTCTGTCAAGAGAATGAAGAGCCAAGAGGGAACGCCGAGATCGGCGGGGAACAGCCGCTAACACCCGACGTAACTAACCCTCAACCACGTCAGCTTCTGGGGTTGCGTCATGGCACGACCACCATCATATCACATTAATACCCTACTTGAGGCGCATGACCGATCATGATAAAGTGGGGGATGGATCGAAATACGCTGGACGCAGATTTTGGTAGGCAGAAGCGGGGAATGGCCAAAGATACAGAATCTCATCCCTAGGCACCGTTGATTCTTGCTCGATCACTCTGCGCTGTCCCAAGTATCTCCTCTCCAGAGGCATCTGGACTGGTATCACCCAGGAACAGTAGATCACGGTGGTTGATCACTACCTATGCCAGAAGATATATGTCCCAGTTTCGCAAGCAGAGACATACTAACAATAAGCCATTCATCTAAAATAACACCACAGGAGCTATTATCTGGAACTCGAGCAATCAAGGGAATTCAATACTGATGGTTTGAGTTCTGTTCCCGATGCCCAAACACCGAGAACGATGCGAAGGTCATCCAGAGACCCTCCCAACCCCATGATTTCGCTGCCATGAAGTAGAAGCATTTCAGCTCCCGAGAGGAGCACTGAGAAGCTTATCGTAAGGCCCATCATCATCGGGGTACATGCTAGGCCGATTACAGAATACATATCTCACCTGTACCTGAGAACGAGACGAAGTATAGTAGACATCACATGTAGATCGACAGGGTGTGTGTCTATATCATTGATCCTCACGGCAACCCTGAAGAAATTTGATGTCTTCACGAGAGGTTGCGTTGCATTATATTATACTCATGTTCCCGACGGGCTGACAGTGGTCGAGTTACCGCTTGACAAGTCAAACCACGAAAATCCGCTCTCGAGTATTGTCGCCCAACTCGCTACACAGCTAGTAGTCATCTTATGCTCCCAACGGGAGTATAGCACACTTGTACCGTGGCCTGGTAGCTGGGCCTTGATATCCGTTGCCTCCTCCCACATTCCCTCCTCGCCCGTCCTATGACTGGTATTGGTCTCGAGTGAAATCCAGCTCATAATATCATTTGATCTATCCCCTCTGGCTATATCGGCTTGAAGTTAGCTCCTGTCTCCGTCTGTGATGTGATGGGACACTTGATTGCTCTTTCTACGTTGGCAAGGCTAGGCCATGATCCCGTCTCACTCGAGACCTTACTTGCTTACTTTTGTGCGTAGCGAGGGGGAGCAATAGTCTGGGCTGGGATCATTATGGTGAGCAACTCATCCTTCCTAGGTCTTAGCTCTATTACTAACTGAATCCCCTCGGTATGACAGGTGTACTCCTCAGCTGGAGCCTACTTTCTCTTCAAGTACAGTCCTTTCAGCTTTTTTGCATACCAGGAATGTTCAGTCCCATTCCCCATCCCAATCTTTAACCCGTCAAATCCTTGACGTATTCAAGCTTGTTCTTTCATCGACGACACGACCAAGGGAATGTCTACGCTAGCATCTCAGTCACTTTGGCAATACTCGCCTTCGTCAACGCTGTCGCACTCTCAGACATCTGTAGCCTAGCTTCCCCTTCCTATCCCCAAAATTGCGATCTAATCGTTCAATACTCTCCTCTTGACAGTGCTCCGACATCTGGACCGCAGTCTGCAAGTTCTGCTGGCCCTTCCCCGTCATCACTTCGGCTCTCCGCGCCATCATCACGATTATCGAGCTCGATAGCTACCAATTCAACGTCGTCTAGGAATGCGAGAATGGTGGTCAGCTGTAGGGATCTTCGATATCTGCGTCCAGGAGCACAAGCACACTACCATGTGTACTTTTGGGATGGCAGTCACTTTTCACGACCTTTATTATCGCCCTCCTCATCGATCTAGCCTTATAGGTACAAGTCACGTTCTGTCCTGGGCCACTTAGTTTTACGTGGCGCTCATCAAATTTTCTCTGCTACGTTAAAACATACATGTTCCTCAATCGGCGGTTCTACAAACGTCCGCAACATTATGACGCGCTGAAAAGTACAACCTACAGCGGTGAGCTTGAATGAAGATCTGACCCCTCCGCTGATCGAGACGCATCATCAAACTGATTTTTGATGGATATATCTTCAGGCCATCATGACGTCCTGATCGTCGGCTTACCTCGTGAAATCGGTCATCATCGTAGCTGAACTTCCCCCGAATCGAGGATCGTTCAACCCCCTACCGCAGTCCAGTCCTGGGGTTTATTCTTCTCCTTTGCCCCCCTTCCCTTAGCCAAGCTCTGTCATATTCTTTGGTTCCATCATGAAAGTGCTCTGACCACACGGACAAGGAAGTCAAATGATTTTGCCAATCCCAAAACATTAGGTACCGTCACATCCAACGCGTCCGTGATGAAATCGGGAGTTTAAACAAAGCGCCCGTCCAAATGAATTGAGAACCCAAAAAAAATGTACAGTTTATATTGATCGGGCCCTGGGGGTGGCATCCAATCCCCAGCCCTTTCACTCGACAGGGAAAGAAGAACCTTGGAGGCAGTTGGAGATGAATTTTACACTTTGTTTCCGTAAGAGTGATCCTCGTGTGCGTATGGGTATGGGCCACTTGGCGGAGGCATCATCTCGTGGTTGCCGAGCGGTTGATGAGGGTAGTATCCTCCCCCGCCGTCGCCGCCTTTGCCGATCCTGTTCCCAGCCATATGACGACGATATCCTTGTTCCTCGCTTAGCTGCTCGACGTAGCGCTTGACGATGATGCATTCGTCTGAAAGTACGAGGTGTGGACGTTAGAGGCCTGTCCAGCGAGGACCTTCTTTTGACTGAGGAGCGGGTATCTTGTCACTCACAAAGTTGGATCAACCACTGGATTACGAAAAGCGCGATCGTGATGACGACGCTAGCTTTGGAGACGGCATTGCATGCGTCTGCTGTGAGCTTGTTCTCGTCATTGGCGATGGTGGATGTGTTCGTGTTGACAGTCTGGGAGACGCATTCATTGATGATGGCCTGTCTTCGATGCGCAACGGACCAAGACTGATAGGCTCCAAGGAAGAAATTGACAATGAGCATGCCCCAGAGAGCAGTGGAGTAGAAAGCGACAAGTCCACGCTTGGCGAAGACCGAACCGACGAATCTGAAGGAAGGGAACCGGGTCCCCAGTTTTTTTTTTTTTAGCTTTCATGCGATGGCTGTACATCTCAATTTCTTCCAAAGCTTACCCAAAAATGCTGAATAGGCAGTATATGGTGATGATAATCGCAACAGCTAGGAAGCCGTACAGCTGGCCTTTATCCAAAGCCAGGTCGTCCAGCGACTTCTGATAATCGCTAAACGTCGCGTTCTGATATTGTGTCGTGTTCCAGTTGATGTAGCTTTGGCTGCTGTCCACTGTTCCCTTGCGGAACGTGTCTGGTTTATCCAAGAGATTCAAGGCAAGGAGGAAATTTGATAAGATGTCAGCGCCCATTGTGAGGTAAAGGAAATAATGAACAGACGGACCGATAACGACGGTCCAGAGCGCATAAGCAGTAAATCCACTGAGAATGGCGCTAGCTGCGGATAGTATAAACACCCCCAATCGAACCTGAGCAAAGGTGGAACGTCGACATCAGCGCTCGTGCAAGGTGATGAGGCGAAGGGCCCCCAAGCGCGTAATCATACACACCGGTAGACAGCAGCAAAACTTCCTCGTCGCAGCGTGATAATAATTCATGATTTGGACTTGATTTCTAGACGGGAGAGGGCCCGCGATAGATGAAGATGAAGGTGGAAAGTGAGATTGGTGGGGCTGCAATCGATACCGAAATACCGAGATTGCCGTCAGTCGAAACGGAAAGGGCTTTCCTGGACTAAAAGATCCGCCGGCGGACGGAACGCACCGCAAAGGGACTTGGGTATTATGTAGGATGAAGATGACTAGAGCTACCGTTTACTCGTTGCCTTTTGTATTGGTGGTATAGTGTGGACGGACGAGAGCAGGCAGGGCAAGATAGGCGGTGTAAGAGGCGCTTGGCACGGCCATTTCGCTCATTACGGAGAACCCGGCGGCATTCGAACTTTGCCGCAAGCCTATGGCAGCGCCCGTTGAGCGATGAGCTTTGTTGCTCTTCTCATGTCATCGCCACTATCGCTTTCAACCAATATTTCCAGTGCTTGGAACGTCTTCGCGAACTTTTCCCTCAATATTTCGCATCTTCTGTATTTCATTCAGGTTCGGATTCGTGGTTACGTACGTCGCCAACAAGACCTTGGATGAGAACGATGACGGGTGTTTTGCTCTTGTGATAGAAGCACGCTGCCTTGCTTTGCCTATCGAGACACGCATATTCCAGGTATATGTGGGGCAGGTAATAGTCTGCAGCAGTCATCGTATTGAACAACCGCCATGATCCCGACGTTGCCAGCGCTGTGGAAATGCCGCCCGATGGCGGTTCAGCACGCGTCTCATTTGCTCACCATGAGTCACTCATATGTATCGCATGCGCTTCAACACAGCAACGTGCTACCCGCAGCAAATACTCCAACAGCTATGACCATAACACAATTTCCTAGTACACAAAGATACACCCCAAGATCACATAATAGAACCGACCCTCATCGCTCAAAAGGCATAGATCTCTCCACCCCTGATTAGAAAGATTCGAGGAAATCGTCAACACAGATCTGTGAAGGAGGTTTGAAACAAAACAACTCACTCTGATCGAGACGCAATATTCGAAGGGAAGGTGTTGACCTGCGGCTCCCTCTTCATCTGTGACCGCTTGTCATGGAATGGCACCATGGCTGCACCATCAGACAGCTTCACATTCTCTCCTTCAACTTGACGTTTCCCTGAGGGGTGGTAACGAGTGATAACACCATTTATGGATTGCACCGCGTATTTCTCATCGTCGATGTCAGTTTGACGGCGCTCCTTGACATGATGGCGCCTTTTGGGGGTAGTGGGGTTGAATAGCTCGACATTGCCGTTCACCGACTTCACGGGGATGTTGTCACCAGCGACTTCACGACGCGCCTTAGGGTTGAATAATTCGACGTTGCCATCTACCGATTTCACTGGAATGTTATCGCCAGCGACTTCACGACGCGCTTTCGGGTTGAATAGTTCGATATTGCCGTCCACTCCTTTTACTGCAATGTTATCGCCGGCGACTTCGCGACGTTCCTTGGCGTGATGACGCCTTCTAGGGTTGACGTTGCTGAAGGACACGAGATCATCTGCGTTCGATCTCTCCGCGATTTGAGCGGGGATCGAGGCACGGATTGCGTGGCTGTTGGGATCAAGAATCAGGATATGAGAGGATCGAACACGAAAGCGACGAACTATTTTTGGCCAGTGTGGTCCATTTGCATTGGCAGAGGGACGGGGTTGGCAATTACCGACGAGGCAGTAAAGATGGCCACGGCCAAGAATGTGGAAGCTTTGGTGAAGAACATAGTGTGGATGTAGGAAAGTAGTGTTGATGCGATCAAAAAAAGCTTGGTGAGTGGAGATGAGAAAAGAAAAGAGTAAAATGGGCCTCCGGGGCGTGTGTTGGAAGTGATAAGAGAAAGTGTGCAAGAGTACCAACCAGTGGCCTTGAAGAGGAGTGTAACGAATGAAAGGGGAGGAACGAAACGTTTCTAGAGTTCTTTCAAGAAGGATTTCATGGTCCTCTTATACGCAAGGTTTGCCGTTGTCAGCTGCGCATCGATGTTGGGAAGCCTTTGAGGGCCAAAAGGAATTTTTAGCACGACAAGAAGCCCACCATGACAACGGGGCTCACCGCGACAAGTGCGAGCTCGCACCGTACTGCCAAGTCCTGCTGCGACCAAGGAAGCTCGGGCCTTCTGGGCTTGTTTCCATAGGCCTCCGATTTTTTATCGTCTCCATTTGTCGTCGTAATGTTCGCGTTGTCGTGCTCCGGTCGTCGTTGCCTTGATGTTTAGTTCGTGTGCTACTTCTTGCCTACGAAAATAAAGACAACACTATTTCCCTTGCTTACCGTATGCGTCTTCCCCTGACTTGCTCCTAATGGAACAGGGTGCCATGCGGTTGGGGCCCGACGATCGCCATACCCAGAGATTAAATGATGGGGGTATTAAGTTTCAGTGAATTTGTGTCTATAGATCATGTATTACACTCTCTCCGCTCTTTCAGTCTGCTCAGCCAGATCTTGACTTCAGCACGGCGACGTTGGTAACGCTCTAACGCAATGTGACCTATGCGCTGGAGGCGTGATCTCTTGAAGAAAGTAGATGACCAATTGTGTTTAACGGTCATGCCAATCTTGTGTCTTCAAGTCTAGATACTAGGATGAACTTAACAGCGTTTACCAGCCGGACATCACCCAATATGCAAGATAACTCAAAATCCCCATGAAATAGGCTCGGTTCGCACATAGCGGATGCTCTCAGTTTTATGAGTGCGCTGGAGCGATAATCCGGTTACGTAAACATTAACATCCAGCAGTCGGCATTCCAACGATTCGACCGCCGCGAATATCGCTATATATCATCTATACCCTTTAATCATCCGAGCTACCTGAGCCATCCGTCTGATCATTGGAATCTAGCGCTGCTCAAACACAACCGCTACTCACAATTATATTCCTGACAAGCATTCGCCTTCAGAAGAAGCAGCCATGGCGAGCAATATGAGAGGTCTCACCCAGGTGGGCTTAAGCGCCTTCAAAACCGCCGAGACACTCTGCTGATGCAATGCCGTTATGGAAATATAGTTCATCGCGGACATTAGGGCGGCGCGAGTACGGGAGCTGGAGGAGAAACGCATCAACAAGGAGATGGCGAACATCCGCAAGAAGTTCAAAGGTATGGGCGAAGGCACCCCTTGTTATCGTGCGTGCATCATTGCTGATTGGCGGAGGATAGACGCGAGTCTCACCTCAACACAACGAAAGAAATACGTCGCCAAGGTGAAACTTGGGATACCAATTTCTTTAAAGCGATATCACTCTGACGCGAGTTTTTCCCCTGCGCAGATCATATTCACATATATCCTCGGCTATAAGGTTGATATTGGACACATGGAAGCCGTCAATCTGATTTCGAGCTCAAAGTATAGCGAAAAGCAAATAGTGCGTCGTCAACAGCCTTCCCTTTGTCTCCAAAGAGCCGCTAAATCCCGGGACGACATGTTCGATTTTATCCAGGGCTACTTAGCTGTAACGCTACTCATGCACGAGAACTCCGACTTCCTACGGCTCGTAGTTAACTCTATACGGAAAGATCTCGAAAGTCACAGCGAGATCAACAACTGCCTGGCCCTCCACGCGATTGCTAACGTCGGCGGAGATGAAATCGCTGAGGCACTCGCTCCCGATGTTCATCGCCTATTGATATCTCCGTGAGTATCACCTCCCAGTTTGGTGGGCCTGAAAATTCGTAGTTGTGAACTTACTCACGCATCAAGTCCAGTACCTCCCAAACATTTGTCAAGAAGAAAGCTGCGTTGACCCTTCTACGATTATATCGGAAACAACCGCAAGTCATACCAGCGGAGGAATGGGCACTTCGGATCGTTTCGATCATGGAGGATCCAGATCTTGTGC
The DNA here is from genome assembly GCA_019632285.1 of Tulasnella sp. 332. Lineage (NCBI taxonomy): Eukaryota > Fungi > Basidiomycota > Agaricomycetes > Cantharellales > Tulasnellaceae > Tulasnella > Tulasnella sp. 332. The sequence goes on along the minus strand of WSTV01000381.1, from coordinate 11,713 downwards.
GCATACCCCTTCTTGAATGTCCCTTGGCCAGAAGCTGACTGGTTCATCTCAAGGGAGTAGCTGTCTGTGTTACGAGCCTAGTACTGGCCTTAGCGCAGGATCATCTGGATGCCTACGCGATTTGCTACCACAAAGCGGTTGGGCGTCTGCAAAAGGTGTGGAAACCTGTAATCGCAGTGGTCTTACCTGGCGATCTGATACACTTCGCTTCTTAGCTGATCATTGACCACGAGTATCCACCAGAATACATATACTATAAGGTTCCAACACCTTGGTTGCAAGTCAAGCTTCTTCGTCTCCTGCAGTACTACCCTCCCTCAGGTATGCCTTCTTCGTGCTACGCAGTGAGCAGCTGTTGAAAGTCGGTGTGCGAAACAGACGATCCTACCCTCCGGGACGCTCTGGACCGTATATTGCAAGCGATCCTCAATGCATCTTCGGAGCCGATCAAGAACGTTCAACACAACAATGCCCAGAACGCGATCCTGTTTGAAGCTATCGGCCTAGCCATTCACTTGGATCCCAGATCGTCACTCGTCACATCAGCGACGACCCTCCTCGCACACTTCATCTTATCCAAAGAGACCAACGTGCGGTATCTCGGTCTGGACACGCTCGCCCATCTTGCGGCTCGCGCAGACTCGCTAGAACAGATCAAAAAGCAACAGAAAACCATCTTACTATCGCTCAGAGACAAGGACATCAGTGTTAGGAGACGTGCTTTGGATCTTCTATACAGCATGTGCGACGTCGACAATGCTGAGCTCATTGTCGGCGAGTTGCTCCGGTACCTTAAAGTGGCGGATTACGGCCTGAGAGAGGAAATGGTGCTCAAGATCGCGATATCGACTGAGAAGTTCGCCACGAGTTACAAGTGGTATGTGGACACCATCCTCCAACTTATCAGTACGGCTGGGGATCATGTTGGGGACGAGGTCTGGTATCGGGTCGTCCAAATCGTGACCAACACAGAGGACTTGCAGGAGTACGCGGCCAAGGTCACTTTCGAGCACCTGAAGAATCCAACATGCCACGAGAGCCTGATCAAGATTGGAGGTAAGCAATGCGAGAGAAAAGGACTTTCTCTAGCCGCTTGACCGATAAATTTGGTGTTAGGTTACATCTTAGGTGAATACGGCCATGTCATCGCCGATGCACCCGGCTATAGCCCGACGGAACAGTTCCAGCTGTTGCAATCAAAAGCCAACTTCTGCTCGGCGCCAACTCGCGCCCTCCTCTTATCAACATACCTTAAGTGGGTCAACGTCTTCCCCGAGGTCAAACAGCATCTGCTCCTGGTCTTCGACCGTTACTCTCACGTCCTGGACTCTGAACTTCAACAGCGCGCCTGCGAATACCTCGCCATTGCATCTCGTCCGGAGGAAGACGAACTCCTGACGAACATCTGCGAAGAAATGCCCCCGTTCCCTGCCCGAGAGTCCAGCCTGCTAGCGAGGTTGAACAAGAAGCAAGGAGATACGGAAGATAAACGGACATGGATCGTTGGTGGCAAGGAGGCAAACGATGAGCGGGAGCTGAAAAGGAGCGGGACGGTACGCAAGGGTGGTGTGCTGGACGGCAATGGTACAGATGGCAAAGCCCAGACTCCGAACGGTGTGGACTCTATCCTCGGAGACCTGCAGGGTCTCGATCTCTCGTCATCCGCCGCTACTGCCGACAATGGAGTCACCAACGGTCTACCAAATGCCAAATCAGTCATGCCACCAACAACATCACCTTCTCCAGTCGCGATACCTCCAGGAGCACAGGCATCGAAAGCCGCTGTACAACTAACAGTGACGCCAAACACGGAACGATGGTACGAGCGGTTGACATATATGTCGGAGTCATTATTGTACGAGGACCTACAGCTTCAAATCGGCTACAAGTCCGAGTTCCACGGACATCTTGGTCGATTGGCCCTCTACTTTGGTAACAAGCTCAGCACACCTCTCACCTCTTTCTCCGCGACCATTGAGGTAGCAGATCCCGAGACGTTATCTGTCAGTTTCGCGAAGATGCCGCCGAGCACGGTCACGCCACGGCTGCAGACTCAGCAGATCATCAACGTCGAGTGCAAGAACATATTCACGACTCCGCCGATACTGAAGATCTCATATCTAGCAGGCTCGTTACAGACGATCAATCTCCGGCTACCCGTAGTGCTTACAAAATTCTTCGAACCCGTCAAGCTGGCCGCCCCTGAGTTCTTTGAGCGATGGAAGCTGATTGGAGGGCCGCCTCGCGAAGCGCAGCTGGTCTTTCCGATCGGGCTAGTGAATGGGGCTGTAGATGTGGAGCGTCAAAGGAAAATTGTGGAGGGGAATAAACTCTACTTACTCACAGACGTCGATCCCAACCAAACCAACAGCGTCGGTGCAGGAGTCCTTCACATGTCTGCTGCTGGGAAGGTGGGATGCTTGGTCCGGGTGGAACCCAGTATGGCAGCGAAAGTATGTATTCACTATTTCTCTCCTCTCTTACCTTGCGGCTGACTGACAACTATTGTTAGCTGTGCCGAGTGACGGTTCGCAGCACGTCGGAGGTGGTAGCGAGCGAGATTTTACAGTTGTTGCGGAAACCCCTGGGTCTTGATGCAATATCGGCATCAAAATAGCTCTGCTAGTAATACATATTTAGTGTTACAGATGTTTCACAAGGAAACCGCGGAAAGCTGAATAGAGATGATGGCAATTGACACGGACAGTTCACAAAAAATTGTTATGGGCGCAACACGCAGCTTCGTCATCGATGCTTACCACCTAAAAGCCCCTTGAAGGTGAAGAAGTTTCCCTTCGATCTCTTGGGCGTCAGGTCTTCTGTGCTTCCGAGTGGTAAGCGACCCCGAAGGATGCTGGGATTGGAGCTGACTCGTCGCACTTGTTTCTGATTGTCGAAATCTACATTAGGGGATACAGGCCCGCTTGGAAGTCGCGCGGATTGTGACAGTGCTGGCATCGCAGATGCACCTGGAAGTGCTAGAGACCGCTCTGGATGGACTGGGCTGTGTTCATTGAGCTCGCCAGAGCTGTCCTCTAAATCAGAACGGGAGGCAGACGGTTGGATATTGTGCGAGCTGATCTTCGAGCCAGTTTCAGCAGTTGAAGGACGGCTCCTGGTTCTGGGCTTATGTGGTGATGATGCCTTAACTTCGTCAACAAATAGGCTGTCGAACTCGCTGCCGCTGCTCAAGCTCGAACTTCGGGGTCGCTGAGAAAACGGTACGGCTGGCAATGTGGGTGATATCGGGGACTGAGGGGCAGATGAGCTAGGTATCTTGTTTATCGAAATGGGGGCAGACCAATGTGATCCTGAAGCGTTGAAAGAACTTGGGGCGATGGGCTTGGCTTGTTCCCTAAACCCCGACGCGATGGGTCTTGCGCGGGCTGCGTCGCTAGCGGAGGGTCCAGACGAATAACGTCCTCTCCCGTACCCAAGCCCAAACATAGTGCTTGGCGAAGGCATGGTCTTCTCAGAGGATGACCAAAGATTCGTGGACGATCGACTCCTGGAGTTGCTCCAGCTCGTCCCCTGCTTCTTGGAAATCTCCTCGCATGCCAATGCCTCCGTCTGGATTTCGAAGCACGTCGCTTGGAGATCCTCGAAGCTGGCGGGTTCGCTCAAGACCGCTCGGCCCGCATCGTCACGTTCGACGCGCTGCGCGTACGAGACAGCTGCTCGCGATCCCAGTGTGCTCCGCACGACAGTGGATACTATCGCAGAAAGCTGTCGGTGTCGGTCGATGAAGTGTGGTAAGTCGGGAACCGACTCTCGATGCAATAGTGGCAATGTGGACAGCCTCGTTTGGAGATGTAGTGCTACCAATTGACTGCTCGCTTGTGATGCTGTGCCAGCAGTGATCGGTATAGAAGGAAGGTCGGGAATGGGATCGGAGATGTTCGATAGGAAGTCAATCATGGCAGCCATCTGATTGGTGAGGAAAGTCTTCATTGGCCGCATGTGTTCCTCTGGATTGACGTTCTACAAGAAAAGTCCAAGCCTCACTCTATTTAGTATCTCGATGTTTCAAAGAACTGGTGGTGTTGTAACGGACCAGGTTCAGGGTTGCCAACTTTATGAGGTGCGCCGCGACGAGCACCAGCGTCCGTTTCACACCCTCCGGCACTAAACCTTCCAGTAGCCCGTGAAAATGTGGACTAATGATTGCCGGGGAAATGAACCTCAAAAATACGAAGGCAGATATTGCTTGCCATTTGAGGTCTTTTTGATAGGACGGATCGTCTGTTGATTCCGTGTGGGCATCCGATAAAGTACTGCTGTCGGAATCCCCACGACTGTAGTCCTTTTTCGTGAGTTTCGTTCTTGACACGGCGTGGTGCAATTTATTCCTGTTAGCCGGCGGAGTCCAGCGTTGATCGACCAAAAATCGTATTTTCTGGAAAAGTAAACGCAGCTCGCTAGTGCAAAGGAGAGATGTGAGTACAAGTAACAGTAGCCATCGTCAGTCAAGTGACATACTTTGGACAATCACCTCTGGCGTTGAGGATGCTAGTCCATATCTCCTGAAACCAGTATATAAGGGTCTTCACGTTCGCTTCCAGTTCTTTTACAGTGTTCGTTAGCTCGACCGGACCCTGTGGTCCATCCTTTCCCGTGGCGGCTGCCTTGGCTCTTCTCTCGAGACTAGAAAGGTCCACTACAACCTGGACATTCTCAGCAACCAGGCGCCTAACGACCTTCCCAATGCTCTCCTCCAGCCACGCCTTGCCATAACATGCCATCGCGAATTCCATGGCCCTAGTGGTTGAGGTGTTGTTCCTAAAGAGTGTGTTGTTTTGAGAACCGAAAGTTGTGATCTCTCGATGTATGGAGACAAGAAGTGCAGGGATGAATGTCCCCGATGCGACAGCGAATAGTTGGATATGCTTGCTAACTTGTTTCATGTCAGCGGGGTTTGCAGACGAGAAGAAAGAGCTGTTTCTGTTTGCAGCACTGTGAATTAGGTCCAGTATGTCGAACATCTCGTGATCATGAAGGATTGAAACCAATGTAGAATATGCGGGGGACGGCATGACAATGTCCCTGTGAGACATTAACATGAGTTATTGAATGATAGAACAAGATATGGTCGCACGCTGCTTACTCGTTGACAGTCATCTTAATTTTGAGCTCGGCTGCACCGCAACAGCCAAATCCGTGAACTTGAACCACAGCTGGCGGGATGATCGCCCACCAACCTTCAACTTGTTCGCCTCTGCGGAAGTTCGGCAATAGGATAGTCACTGTGCCAACAAGTGTTGGATCCCGGTCTTTCTTCTTCCCAGCGCCGCTGATCATCGCAACACCAGATGACATTGAAGATTTCAGGCTTGCACCTGTGCCATTACTGTGACTGGTGGAAAGACTAGAGAAAGAGGTCTTGTCCGACTTCGATTTGGACCGCCACACCTGGATTTCGAGGCTTTCGTGAGCAGGTAGCCCCTCCCATGAGACAGTCTCACTCCAAACTACACACGGATCTGGGGTGGACCCAGATGCCACCAATGACCCGATCAGCGGCACTCGTTTCGAAGTTGTCCGCCCTGCGAGAACAGAATCAAGATGCACTTCACAGAAGACGTCTTGGTCCACCATCAAGGGCAAAGACTCTAGTTCTGAACTGCTAAATGAGAAGGCCCCGAATTCGGTGTTTCCGGCTGTAGGAGATGGTAACGGGCCTGGGGCAGCAGCGGTACCGTTGCAGCCTACAAGCCCGCGAGCCTCCGCCAACTCCAGTGTCACCCCACGCCAGACGCGGTAAAGCCCACCCGCGTTCTTAATGCGATCCGATCCTGTCGCAGCCCTACTCGCATGGACCTCTGGTTTCGCGTAACTTCGCATCAAGGCCAGCCAAGCCTGTCGCGACTCCAATGACGGGAATGCGATGTAGAGAGGAGCGTAAGACGCGTTTGAGTTATTCATGGATTGTGGCGATGGGATTTCCTGCGCTGGGAGGGAGCTTGGTGTGAGATGTTGCACTGAATTAGACCGGTACTGAGCGTTAAGTTCAGGATTTGACGTCTGAGTGGGTAGTCCAAGGGCTTGGCCGACACGGCAATGGACGCTCACGACGTGTTTTGTGAAGAACAGCGACGGGTGCGCGCAACGAATGTCAGTCTGAGATAGTAGGTGGATGTAGATGGAATGGAGCAAGGCTTGATCCTCCGAATGCACTTCGAGGGTGCGCTGTGACGCTGAACTTGGCGCATTTGACACGTAAGCAGCGTCCTGACCCCGCGCCGAGAATTTCAGGGTGACTGGACGCCATTGACCTTGAAGCATGGATGACGAGGGAGATGAAGAAGGAAGAGACCTCCAAGAGCGACGCTCTACGAATGCAAAAGAGAGGTAAGCGTTGTGGGAGACCAGGGGCATTCCATTGTACGCATCGTGATCTGGCCGCGGCGGTATTGCAGACTGGCTCTCGTACCTCGTAGTCTCCTTGGGTTATCATCACTATGCTGCCTCTGGCTAGATTTAGCGGGCCGTTTCTCCTCTTTCCTCTGGGACCTGAACTATTGACAGTGGCAGTGTCAATATGAAGGCAAACCCCAACCAATTATCGCGTACCTTCTTGACTGGCCGAGACTTCACTACGGAAGGATTCCATATGTGGGCCTGAATCTCAAACTCGAACTGAATATCCTGGGCCTGCCTATCATCCATATTGCTTTTGAGGTAATCAGCTTCCCGTCGGACCTAGGCGGCCGCTGTTGAAGCGGAAACAAAAGAGCAGGTATGGACGTCAAGCGACGAGGCTTGCAGATAGATTAGACTGTACAGAAGATTCAGATTCAGTAAGACCTGGGAAGTATGCAGTCTCGCCGCGTCAAGAGAGATGCATGGCCGCCAGTCTCGGATGCGACGGAGATAGGCGAGGTCCTAGGCCTGCACAAATTGTTCAACCATGGCAAACCGAGAGTCCAACATCCTCTTTGACGATCTCTTCACAATCACAGCCATTGATTCTGAAGGAAAGAAGTTTGACAGGGGTAAGCGATTATCAAATGATCCGAAAGACAATTATACAGTCGTGATACCTCTCTGTAGTTTCCCGGCTCCATGCCCATTCGTCCAACTTTGATATGTCCTTGGTGCTGGACTACAATCTGGAATTGTACCCGCTATACGTAGGAGACACTTTCACCTTCGTGTTAGCGTCGTCCCTGTCGCGTGGCGGGATGGTGGATGAAGAAAACATGCAAGCATCATGGCGGCCAGGAGGCATTTCTAAAGGCATCGACGAGGATTATGAGTACGTGATGCACGGCAGGGTACGTTTCAAACCGCCGTACGCACAAGGTCCATATGATCATCTAATCTTAGCTGGACTATCTCAGGTTTACAAATTCGATGATGCTGCCGATGCAAAAGTGTAGGTTGCTAGACCCAGCTCACCTCGTACCGCCTAACACGTATCCGCCACGAATTTCAGGACTGTGTATGCCTCATTCGGAGGGCTTCTTATGGCACTAGCAGGGTCTTTCAGACACCTGCAGAACATTGTGATCGGGGAGAACATATTCTTACTCATGCGAAGATAGTTTGGGTATGTAGCATAACCCCACCCCCCAACTACAGACGCCCTGATGCCAAGTGACTTGCATTAGAGTAATCTACTGCTTCTTCGACTTGCCTTCAGCATGGCCATTCTATATACAACGACTGTCATACGTCACCCTTTCTTACTCCCTCTCTTCTCTTAGACGCATCTCGTACGGCTTGTCTTGAGATCTGATCCGCCAGCCGCACCGGTTCAGGAATTCTCGTCCGACTCAGCACCAATGTTAGCCTGATGGCAGTGCAAAGCGATATCCTGTGTCCAGTTGAGACGAATATCGGATTCTTCGCCTTGCCAGGAGGTAGTACAGCCTTGATGGATATATATCAGCACGGTCTAGCCTCGCCCGCTGGCCCTAAAACTTACTGCTCCGGTGTACTCAGGCCTCGGATGGTTGGCATCTGGCTTGTTGCCGAAGAGACCAAACCAAGACCCGGGTCTGACCAAGTGTTCCTGCGCTGTCTTTCGCATCCCATTCTGTGTTTCCCGCCAGTGCCCGCCTTTGGAGGCCTTGTCTATCGGAGCGGTGTGATCCCAAGAATGCGTGGGTAGATAGTTCTTTGCAACGCCGAACTAAAGCAACATCTTACTAATAATATTCAAGATCCGGCGATGCAGCCTTGCTTACTGTAGGGATGCCCGATTCCCATCCGATCGCACAAGCTGATCCCGCCTGGCGCGTGTGAAGCCTTCCATTTCCATCAACGAGCAAGATTTGTGGGAACTCTTGCGACTTGTTTGCCTCCTTAAGCTTTGCTCGAAGGGACGATAGGAGTGAGAGGTAAGCAGGGGCCTCGCGGTATGCAAGGAAGGAAGGAATATATGGGACAGTCAGATGAACTGCTTCCGTGATCTCGTGAACGAGCTGCGATTGAACACGAGGCCACGTAAGCCGCGATGAGCCATCTCAGATAAGGATTCGATACGTAGCCACCAATACATACCTTGAGGGATGGGAATTCGAGTACAACCATGGTTGCATATGCATCTGGCTCATTGCTAGTTGTCGCATTGTTCAGCACTAGGTGGTTCCTCTCGGCCGCAGTATTACTAGCTGTCTCATCCAAGCTATTGTCGACAAAACTGATGTCAAGACCACCAACATAGTGCAAGCCCTCGACCTGGATTTGAGACAAATCTTCAACCCAAACCGCAGGAGTATCGTAGTCTGTTCCGTCTAGTGTAGCATCTGTAGATTTTCCTTCGACAGAGAAAGAGAGACCTTGGTCCTCAAAGATGAGTTTCTGGGCCAGGGCGTTTTGCTCGCTACAGGTCCCTTCAGCTTATATTCAAGAGGAGGAAAGGAAGGATTATTAAGGGAAATGAACTTGCGCTGTCCATTTGGTGATCAGAGTAGCCTTGGTTACTGTAGGATCTGGATCGTCTTGCATTGATGTGGATAAGAAATCACAGCAGTCACAGGACGTTGGCAATCTAACAACCGTGTAAAACTCGTGCCTTTCCATGGCTAGAGATCTTCCACGGATAGACAATCACTCTGTATTCCAACTGTATTCCTACTACTACAACGATCTTTGATGGAATCTAGTCGCCAGTGCGCTAGCTTTTCGCGCCTCAAAAGCCAAGATTATCAACACTGTTCACATCCCTACGGGCCACGCACTGCGCATGTAGAGAAGCAAATAGCATGGTCCACAACTTGGAAAGTAAGGGTACTGGTCTTCCCGCGTGCAGTAAGAAGCATGATCGATAAGAAAGGATGTATCATTGCATAGACTGAAGGGAGTGAAGAAGTATCAGATACAAGTGCTCGGAACAACGACCCCACAGGCCCCCCAAGAAGGCCCGAACCCGCCGACACTCCCCTGAAGCGCCGAAATGTGCCGAAATGCCATGACTAGGCATGGTCAAACGGGAGTGGGAAGGGAAAAGGAGTCAGCTGTGAGCAGATTATTCACAGGATGTGTTGTTAATTTTGCTTACCCGGTATCGGCTGGGATATGTATCTTAATGTTACTGGCTTTGGATAGCCTTCTTCGCATAATCAAGAATCGATGGTGTTGTCGAATCTTACAGAACAGCGTAGCTGTTACCCTAAACAATAGATGCCAACCGCAGAGGATAACGCGCATAAGCAAATTACACGCATACAAGATGGTTTCAAACTCACAGAACAGAATATGCAGTCCTTATCGCTGGTCACAAAGTACACGAACCTAGTGAAGTGTAGCGTCGGTCCACTGATCTTACCGAAGGTGAAGAACACCCTGCGTTACAGGTCATTCCGTCGCGTGAGCACGATTGGCGGAGTCGGTGGTATAGTAAGGGTAGCAAAGGAAGTTGAGCTGGCTGGTCTGAGGGGCGAGCGTGATCAAGTACGCCGAGTTGAGATCCAAATATGAGAATCGGGTAGGGGTGCCTTCATATGCGGTGTTATATGCTGTAGATGTGAGGTATACAAGGATGTTGGAGCTATGAAGGGTTGCATCAGAGTGAGCGACACAATCTCCGTGATAGAACTTAGGCAGCGACTGGCGAATTGAAACTGAATCTAGAGAGGGCGTTAGGCACATTTGCTGAGAAGTAATTCAGCTGTGCAGATCCTGAATCGTAGCAACGAAGTGTACAACCGTCAAGAGACCTGTCCGGATATCTAAGAAGAACATTCTGCATTGGGCGTGCCATAAGAATGACTGGTGCCAATGATCTTGCTCCCGTTGTAACCACCAATGTCTCCAATGGAGATCAAGTCAATAATCACATCATTGTACGTGTCTTTTGGGTGCTCGCTGAGCCAGGTACCGAGCCGGTCATGCCTAAAGGTATCATAGCCTGCAGCCACCGCCCATTCAACATAAGAGTAATTTTCAAGACTGTAATTGTCTCGAGTCAGACATACAGCGGCCAAAATGAGCAAAGAGGCTCACATTTCAGGACCTCCAAAGTTCCAATATGAGGAGTCGAAGCCAATGCCGTGGATCATCAATTGGACGACGGTGTTGTTGGCTCCAGATCTCGGCGAACCCCATGTCCCGGAGATATTTTAGGTACCGTTGACCAGCTCGGTGGTATTCCTGGACAGATATTTGTTCGTAAAGTTGGTTGAGTCTGAGAGGGAAGCAACGTAGAGCTGGAGGTACGACGTAAGCTGAGTCTCATTTGGATTTGGGTCCATTGTGAAGAGAGAATTATTGGCCGTCACGCTGATGCTGTACGACTTTCGTTCGCATTTTGTGTTGGTAGGTCCGACGTTGGATGTCGGGTAATTAACATGACGGTAAGAATGGATGTCAAGTGGTGAATGCTCACCCAGCAGGATTCCATCCTTTCTGCAACCCGGGCTTTGTTAGAATGGCACTATCTAAAGTAAATATATGAAGAGGGTGAGAGAACATCAGTGCGAAGAGGGGCACGCATTACGCCCTGATACTTATATGTTTACATCCGTCAGCGTATCTGGGCAAGCCCCACTCCCAGCGATCAGCCGACAGCCAATCAGGGACAAAGGATTACCAGGCACTCCGGACCAAAGTACGACCCTCAGGCTTTGGTCATCCTGTTGCGCGGAAGCGCTTGCGTGATCATCGAGTTCAAGCCCAATGTCCCACTCTGGCCCGAACATCTCCTAGCTCACATTTTGTGATATACGCTGCTCTGCTTCGTTCTTTCCTACCACCGTCCATCATTATTCCCTCATCATATTTTCCCTATTGTCCCCTCTTCTTCCATACAGGGCGAGGGCTGTGCACTAGAGCAGCCTCGCATTCCCCTGCTCTTCACTTCTCACCCAAATACCTTGTTCACACTGTTCATCCATTTTTCCCACATCGCATCGCGTTTTCACACGCTGCACACTCGGTATGCTGACCAGGCAGAATCGAGGAGGCGACGTAAGATTAATTAATAGTTATCCTGTTTTTGTATCCTTTCTATCCATCTCTATCTATCCATAAAAGAGCATCATAATTATATTACACCACTGCATCGAGTACCCAATTCTAACACATTCATGAGATCACATTCGAACTCTCCTGTCTCGAGCGGGATGGAACGAGACGTGGCCGCAAGGTTCGAAGCTTCTTTGATGTCATCCAGGTTTGCAGTGCCTTAGCTTTCAACGGGTTGGCGTGACATCAACCACACATTGTTGAGACGGAGTTTGGGGGGATGGTATATCAGAGTATACACCCA
>WSTV01000380.1:0-29318 GCA_019632285.1 Tulasnella sp. 332 | reverse complement strand
CAACCCACGAGATGTCCAACGGAATGTCGCCTGCAGCACGCTCAGTCGTGGTCATGTAAAATAGTCCTTCGGTTCCACAAGGACGCATCGGGAAGATCATTAAGTTCGCCTCGTGATGTACCTTTTGGCCCAACCCTACTCGAACGAGACAAAGGCCGCGTCGAACATATGCTGCGTCGTGCACAATTGGCCATTCTCCACCCGACCATGGACACGGGGGTCTTCCTTGGTGACTCAGAGCCCATCACGGCAGGTCACATGGCGCAGACGTTCTCCCAAAACTGTGTATGCATCCGCGTCGCGGGGCCGGATGTGCCTGACTTGTATTTTTATGATCTTCCAGGTGGATTTTCCTTTTAATAGGTCCGCGTTAATGGCTTACATGATCCTTTTCAGGTATAATTGCGAATGTATCCGATGGCGGCAACGAGGCCGACATTGTACTAGTAGAAAGTCTTGCTAAAAGCTTCATCGACCGAACGAACTGTATCGTCTTACTGGTCATCTCCTGCGAGAGTACGTCTTGAACGGGAAACTCAGGGCACACCTTCTGAACTATGTTTATTTCATACTAGCTGACTTTGAAAACCAGGGCGCTGGCCGGCTCGTCCTCAAGAACCCCGCACTAAAGAGTCGCACCGTTGGTAGGTCTCCAGTCTTGTTACTGACCAAGGCTTTACTTATCAAGCCACTTCTATCAGGCGTATTGACCAAGGTCGACCGCATCGAGTTAGGCGGTGAAGACAAATGGATCAAGATCCTCCGCAACGAGGAGAACGCGTTGCCCAATGGCTGGTTCTGTGTCAAACAACCCGACCTCCCCCAGCTTCGCTCGGGCATATCTTGGGGCGATGCCAAGGCAGCGGAGAAAAAATTCTTTATGGACATGTCACCATGGTCGCTACTTGATCGAGGGACTCGTGGACGCCTAGGATCTGGGGGACTGGCTGAGCAGCTGGGAAAGATTCTGTCCGAGCTAGTGGCCCAGAAGTAAGCCCCTTTTGAGTGTGTTCACCCAAGATTATAATTACCCATATGATGACAGGCTACCAGTGATCGTCCGAGAAATCACTCGCCAGATTCGATTCGTCAACGCCGAGCTCGTTGATTTACCCGCTCCGAACCTCAAAGACCCCAAGACGGAAGTTGCCAGCTTATTTCACGACTTCGAACGAAAGCTATCGATGCACATGCAAGGCCTTCCGGACGTTCACGATACGGGCAACATCACTCCTGGGATTGTCTATAGTGTCAGTGCCACATTCGAACACTTTAGGGATGATGTCCGCGACACAGCCCCTCGTTTCCACCCTTGGTCCTCCCAAGCGGCACTCACTGCGCAAGTTGTGAAAGAGCTGACGGACGCGGCTGACGAAGACGATGTTGTTCCGGGCCCAGCCAACTCTAAGGGTTGGTATCTGGATCAAGTGATGGATCTGGCGAAGCGGTCAGTAGGCCTTCCCTCGAATGCGGGGTATCCTAGCTAATCATGCCTGACCAGATGCCGAACGAAGGAACTCCCTGGAAGTTATCCTTTCGCCGTTACTCGAAAGCTCATCTTTAAATCTCTCGAGAGCTGGGAGTCTCTTGCGCTTCACTGTTTTGAAGAGGTCCAGCTCCTCATCTCCGGCCATGTGATGAAGCTCGTTAGACTTCACTTCAGAAAGCATGTACTTGGGGGGTTGCTCGATGCCGTTGCGTGAGTGTACTAAACTCAAGGCCAAGACTTTCTTGATATCACGCTGGGCGGCTGAATATCACTCCACGAAACAGGGTTGTTGTTACTGAACGCCTGCGACGGCGATTTCAGACCACATTGGACAGGATCAAAAGCCTTTGCGCCAACGAACTAACGCCTTATACACTGAACGAGCATTACTTTTTCAGTAACCGTTCGCAGTTCCTCGGCCAGTACAAGAACGTCTATCGCCAGTCAAAAGGGCACAAAGCGCTTCTAGCTTCCCTACAAACCTACAACTCTCTAAAGAATGCTGCATATGATCAACATTGGCAAAACATTCACGATGTGATGGGGGGTCTGGCTAAATTGGGCGTCCCTGGGCTGAAGCCTACCGACCTAGCGAAGCTGCTCCCGGAGGACGAAATGGCGCCAGGCTTGGAGATTATGGCCGATGTCCGAGCGTATTTCAAAGGTACTTGCGTCTTTGTCGCTGATCGAAAGAACCTCGTCTGATCTTTCTTGTGATGTGCAGTTGCCTACAAGCGATTCGTGGACAACATCCCGCAACAGATTGATACCGACTTCATTCAAGGCTTGGATGAAGACCTGGGACTAGCTTTGGCATCATTGGAGCTCACGGACGGCCAGTGTACCGCCTGGCTTCAGGAGGACCCAGAGGAAGTGCTGAGGAGGGAGGAGTTACTCGGAAAGAAGAAAAGATTGGAACTCGCGAAGGGGAAGATTGAGTCGGTTGTTCGCTCTCCTAAAACTTTCTAGATGTGCAGGATATTGGCAGTTCATTCATCTAGTACTGAGAGAGAATAAATAGCTGTGACTCTAATCAGTGCCACAGAGTGGGTTGTACCCGTTTTAAGGTGTTTAACAACATATAAGGATATCGATGAGGCAGTAGGATGCGTGGATGTGGGTAGTATATGGGGGAGCTCAGTCAAGTAGTGCCTTAAAATCTTTAGCGCGGACGCCTTGATGAAGGAGGTGGAGGATTAGTCAGCTGAGAGGAAAACCACGAACGTTTGGCCTTGAGTCTTGTGCCTGTGCGCCATTCATTCCTTTCCTCCACTTTCGTTAGTAATGGCAAGCGACCGACGCAGTGAGTCTGATGAAGACACCGAAGTACTTCTGGTCATGCTTCAGAGCCTCCTCGACGAGCAAATGCCAGAGGAAGCTCTCCTAGAAGCGCTTTGGAGCGCGGATGGTGATGTAGATCTCGCCGCTCACGCCCTACGTGACAAAAGAGCGTCTTCCACCAGAACCATTGTAACCGCACAAAAGGCGAAGACGAAGCGAAAACGAGGTGGGACTATGCTGGAGAACTGGCTTGTGTTACACGAGCCCGTACCTTCAGCACTGGCAAAAAAGCCGCGTTCATCCTCCAAGACGACCGCACCAACGAGGCGCAGGTCTAGAGAAGAGGCCGTCATCATAGTTGATAATGAAGAAAGCCTTGCCGGTCCGTCTAGCTCTAAGATGCTAACAATGACGCGTACGCCGGAAAAGCCAAAGATGTCCTTACTGGACGTTCTTCGGGCACCACCAAACTCTCCGCCAGCCTCCATGATGCCCAAGTTGGCTCCGATGACACTTGTAACGCCTACGGTGATCGCAAAGCATACGCCCACAACACTTCACACTTCAATTCTTCCACCAGACCTGGCGTGCCGCTTGTACTTCACGTTGTTGGATGAAGCGGAAGCTAGTTGGCAGAGGAGTAAATGGTTCCTCGGTGAGAGCCTGGCTATCAGAAGTTAGAGATTTAGCATGCTAACCGAAAGATATCCGTTATGTGTGCAGTCGAGAGACTAGTAGAAAGCCCACACCTGACATCGTTCTACATCAGAGACAAGGAGTCGAACGAATGGAATGAAAGTGCGAAGTACTGGTGTGTAGCAAACATGCTTTGTGGATATCCAGGTCAATGATTGATAAACCATTCGTGGGCAGGTACAATGGGTTGGAGGCCCCTGCTGCAATGAGTTTTCCTTCTGAGTTGGAAGAAGCTTGTTCATACGTCGAGAAAGTTGTGAACGAGGAGCTGGAAAAACGGAAGCGGTTTGGGGCCGAATGGGGCGGCGACACGGGCTGGAAGGCCAATGTAGCTGCGGCAAATCGTTATAAGGGCGCGAAGGAGGGTGTCGGGTTCCATTCCGATGGTCTTACTTGTAAGGAATCCTCATTCGCTATGACACATTCAGTTTATTAACCAAGCCTGTAGATTTGGGCCCGTATCCCACCATCGCGTCTCTCAGCTTAGGTTCGCGTCATCCCCTTTTGCTTGGCTATGGCTACGCTAATATGGAATTTTCATTTGTATCAGGCACGGAGCGAATCTTCAGACTGCGAGAGACCATTCCGATGGACGAGAAGACCAGAACTGCGCAGACCTTCAATATCCCACTGCCTCATAACTCCGTAAGCGGTTACGGGAACCTCAGCTTGGCATTTGAACTGAATGATTGCGTTCCCACAGCTCCTGATAATGCACGCCGCATGCCAAGAGCACTTCAAGCACTCCATCCCCATCCTACCAGGCTCAGGCATTGATGTTTTCAGGCCTCCGTTCCTCCGCGACGACGTTACCGACCGAGCGAGAGCGTACAACGAAAGAATCAACGTGACTTTCCGCTTCTATCGACCTGACTTCGGGCCCGAGTCGATACCCCGGTGTCGTTGCAATGTGCCGACGGTGCTGAGGGCAAACCAAAAGGGTCGTGGTCGAACGGCGGTCGATTCTGGTGCAGCAGAGATGCGCTACTTCTGGGTGTGCTATGCAGGTGCGCAAAACGAGGGCAAGAGCTGCGGATTTGTCAAAGTTCTAGACATGAAGGCCGAAGGGCGGGGACCTTTACTTAGCGACGTCTTGGCGAGTGGAAAGTCAGTCGAGGGGTGAGCGCAAAGGCTGAGATGGTGGCCTTAAGGGACGGGGCTGAATCATGTCGATTACGTGAGGGGCTGTCTGTTACGGTTGCCTCAGTGGATACAAGACCTATTCCAAGCTATTAAATTCGAGATTTAAATGTGAGGGGTTGGGGGTGATAGATGGGGAGGACACCGAAGGCTGCGGTGATTGGATGACGCGATTACCCGTGTCTGCTCTTTGCTGTAACGCTAGGCTGCTCTCTAACCCCCTATAACCTTTGGGCGTGCATAGACAAGGTCTGACCACCACACACACCACCGTAATCATATTGACTCGGCCCTGCCAAACAACACTCGCGGGAGATCCGTTGTCTTGCTCCATAATCACCGGCAGTCTGGATACCAATATCCAATTGCGCACCCGACCAAGTGCGTTCGTCTCATAGTTAACCTCCCCTCAAACCTATCCCTCTTTCTGACCCATCTCTGTTAAGACATACACGCTTTTCGATGCCAACTATACTCCAAACGCTCGCGTCATTGTTCACGGGTTCAAACAGTCGCGAGACTGGCGGGCCGTTATCTGCTGGCCCTTCCACACGAAGAAGGACGCTCGTCTCTTCCACAAAAGATGCATTCTCGCTATCCACTCACTCTCCTACTATGGATGCAGCGGAGCGTTCAGCGTCCATAAACGGTCCAACTTCGTCCACAGCTTTTTCATACCCTCCCACAAGCCCCACGAACACATACGACTACGTGCCTCACTCCGACTACACAGGACAGCAACATCCATCTCCTATTTTTAAATCCTTAGGCAAGAACTCGTCCCCAATCCTCCCCATGCACAACGACCCTAGCTCGAACACGATACACGTCTCGCCCAAGGACAGCTACCCGGCGTTACATCACACATGGAACAGACTACGCACATGGCTCGCGGCCGAGTATAACGAGCTTGGAGACACGTTGAACTACGGGATAGACCCTTCCATCGTCTCCGGAGTCGAGATGGAATTAGGCCTGCCTCTTCCGTCCGCAGTTCGCGACTCGTACCTGATTTGTGACGGACAAGAGGTTGAGTCTTCAGCCGGTTGCTCAGAAGGACTTTTCTTCGGTCTCACCCTTTTACCGTTGGAGGACGTGCTGGAGGAGTGGCGATTTTGGAGGGAAGTGGACGAAGATCCCAACACAGGCGCAAACGATCATCTACGGGGCGTGATGCAGTCTATTCCCGAAGATTACGTCCGAAGGGAGTACTCCTGCCGAGGGTGGCTTCCTTTAGTCACGGATCGCGCTGGGAACTACTTGGGCGTGGATTTGCATCCTGCTGATCAGGGTAGTTACGGTCAGGTCATCGTATTTGGTCGCGACTTCGACACAAAAGTCGTCATGTGGCGAGGAGAAGGCGAGGGTGGCTGGGGAAGGTGGCTGTCCGGCCTCGTGGATGAGCTCGAGAACGGAGACGGCTTCGAGATGGCTGGCGCTGGTGACGGAAGCAGTGGAAGTGAAGATGAACTTGGGTATGAGAGCTATTTCCAGTCTCCGACGGCCGCTGGCCGAGGAGACCGGGCGGATGGCGCAGGCGGAGGATTGAGGCTGACAGGAGACTATAAAGGCTGGAACGTGTTAGAAGCCTGGGCTGACCGCAGTGTGAAGCGGTGGATCGAAACTGGAATCTACAAGGAGCCAGAACCTGAGCCGGAGCCGGAGCCGGAATCAGTCGAGAAGCCTGACATCGAGATTATCAATGCCTCTCCAACCAAGCCCCTGGCAGCTGTCAAACCAATCCTGGATCTCGGCGAGCAGCAGACACAGTCGCTTGGCCTCATTAAGTCATCATCAACTGATGACATCAGCACTGCCACTACACCTACAACACTCCGTCCTCCAGAGTCCGTATCAACAGAACGCTCTTCTTCTGTGTCTGAAACATCCCTCCCTATACCAAAGCCGGTCCCGATGCCCTCCGCGGACGATTTCCTCAGCGGAAGCTCGCCAACATTCTCTGCGCCAGCATCATCGCGACTCAGCGAGGATGAACACAGCCCACAACTACAACACCTAAGCAGCGCACCGACAAGGCAGCTGCAGATGGCATCAGAAAATCCCAGTCTGACGGACGTTGACCTAGATAGCCGACCACTCGTTGCGGACACGTCCTTCACGTCCGTACACCGGGACGATTCTATCAAGTCCATGGCATCGGCAGAGCTAATGGCACCGCCTAGCAGCAACATATTGGGCATCGGATCCTCTCAGCAGACTGACTCGACGCTTGAGACAATCCTTCCCGCGGCACTCACGACGCGCGTCCAGAAAGAGATCGAAATAATGACACCGACCGCCCAGAGCTTCACGAAACCGTCGTTCACAAATATATCCGAAGTTGCTCCTCCTGTACCGAGCAAGACGCCGCCAACAAGCAGTAGCAGTAAGAGCGGGCGTAGTCTGACAAATGGCTCCGTTGCGCCTCTCGCGCCCCTAAAAGTCTCGCGGCTAGCCCGGTCGAACAGTCCGGGTGCCGCGGTGTCTCCGAGTAAGGTTCCCCTCCCTACTGGAGATGTGGCCTCTCCAATCGTCGAACCCTCTTTACCTGACTCGCGCCCTGGGACACCGAACTCTGTAGGGTCTGCAGCGTCGAAACATCGGCAAAGCAAAACTTTACACAACAAGTCGACGACCAAGTCCATCAGCAACTTCTTCAACAAAGATAAAGACGGTGTGAAGGACAAGGAGAAAGAGTCTGCGCCGAGGGGCTCGTCTGAGGATATGAAGGACAAGGATAAGACCAGGTCCAAGCGGGGGTCTGCTTTTGGCGCACCGTTCAAGACTCTCGTCAGCAGCGCCGGAAAGAAGAAGGAGAAAGAGAAAGAGAAAGACGAGCTGGTCTCATGAAATCAGTTTCTTTCTGGGCATGAACTTTCATCTGTCATGTGCATGGACTGCCTTTTCCCTCTTATTTTCAATTCGACTTTAAAGCATTTCCTTTACCCTCATCGCATCCGCGCTTGCCAAACGCGAGTCTGAAAGCCCCACATATTCACGATTTTCTGCGGCGCGACCTTTTTTTTTAGAATCTCTCGACCTTTCTTCCATCCAATATTTACCTGTCGTTGCAAAACTCTGAATGCGCGTGCGCCTGATGATGCCTTTCAATCTCGTCGTGATTGGTATCATAGACCTTGATATAATAAATAAATCAGATTGACCCATCTTCGGCCATAGGACAGTGAAAATACCGCATCCCGTCCGATCTGCGCAGTCAAGCACTGTGCCGCTTAGTTAGTACCATAGTGGGGGACCATATGGGAACCCTGAGTGCTGAAGTTTTGCTAACGCCGTTCTTAATCATCGCCAGCTTTCTTACTCCGCTGTCAGATATGTATTGAAATAGCAGGATGACAAGAGAGAAGTTAACCTACAAAAGCGGCAGCAACCTTGCCGATGACTGTTGCATTCGTTCGGGGGATGCCCGTGTGCACCCTACACAAAACACACGCTCAACGCCGTCAAGCATATAGATCTGAAGCTTGCTCTGCATAACCACAACCAGCTACTGCGCTCACTCGTCTCATACCCCGTCTGCTTTATTTGTCTTTTCAACCCAAACAACTCGCTGAACCACATTGAGCATGGCTTCGGAGCATGTTGATGTTTTGGTCATTGGGGCTGGCATGTCGTTTCCTTCTTCGTTGCTGCCACGACTCTGATCGATGATTATTTCAAAGGTATGCGGGGACTGATAGCCGCGAAGACGTACATCCAAGTTCAGCCAAACGTCAATCTCATCTTGCTGGACTCCATGTCCACCGCTGGTGGGACATGGGCAGATGAACGACTATACCCGGGCCTCAAGACGCATACTACGTACGTCTTTGGGCGCTCTAGTGTAAACAGATCCTCCATGCCGACACGGATTGTTTAGATTGGGATCCTACGAGTACAGCGACCTACCGATGACGGAAGACTACGGTGTCAAGCCAGGAGGTCATATCCCTGGACAAGTCGTTTGCGACTACTTGAAGCACTACATCGCTAAGTTTGATCTTGGTCGCTGCATCCGTTGCAACACAAAGGTTACGACAGTTGAGCGTCTGCAGGAAATAGACCAATGGCGGATTACCACCGATGCACACTCGACCATCATATGCGATAAACTCATCATAGCGACAGGGTTGATGGCCGAGCCATTTATTCCTACCATCCCTGGTATGGATTCATTCGGGGCGCCTGTGGTCCACACTAGAGATATGCGCGAGAATGCTCCAAAAGTCTTGGAAACTGCATCCTCGGTGACGGTCTATGGTGGGAGAAAGTCAGCTCAGGACGCTGTGCACTACTTCGCCTCGAATGGCGTCAAGGTCCATTGGGTCATTCGCGAGTCGGGGCATGGATGTGGCTGGCTGGCAAGCACCAAGCCTGTGATACCATCTTTGGCTTTGGATCGAGTGAGTACTTCGCACAAGTAAAAAGCAGTTCCACTAACAAATACTTCCAGATTCCATTTATTCGTACGGTATCTGCTTTGAGCCCTTGTATCTGGGGGAACGCTGACGGTCAAAGCTGGCTACGCGGATTCCTTCACGAGACGCGCTTTGGAAGATGGATCACTAAGGGATTCTGGAGTTCCGTAACGAATCAACTTTTGGCTCAAAATCGTTACGACTCTGACCCGAAATTGCAGAAGCTGAAGCCTCGATGCGGGTATGGTCTTGGGCTACACCTCGTTCAATTGTGAACTTTGACCGATTCTGCTTACCACGTGTGTAGTGTATTCTGGACGGGCTCAACAGCAGGAGGCCTCAACTTCTCAACAGACTTCTTCGCGCTTGTCAAGTCAGATATGGTCGACGTCCACATCGCAGATATCACCCAATTGTCTGCAAAGACTATCCATTTATCGACCGGCGACACGATAAATACAGATGCGCTGATCTGCTGCACGGGCTGGCGCAGCACGCCTTCGTTCAAACTTCTTCCTGAAGGAATGGAGCGCGATCTCGGCATGCCATATCGATCCGATGAGGTCGACGTTCTAGCCGACAAAGCTAGCAAAGAGATCCTGTCACGCTTTCCTATGCTCACCGATCAACCAACCACCGCAGCAAGTGCGGAGATCGTTCGCGACGAACATGCCACCAGACCTTTTCGCCTATACCGCTTCATCGCTCCGCCCACCAACGTGTTCAACCGATCCGTCGCCTGGATGGGCATGCTTGGCATTCGCGCGGCGTCTGAGCCGGAGGCCCTCTGGTGTGTCGCGTACTTGACCGGGAAACTCGTCCTGGATAAGAAGACACCCGAGGAGCGGGAACGGTCGGGTGTGACCTTTGAGGATGAACGGATGTGGGAGACGGTGCTCGCGACCCAGTTCTGTAGGCTACGGGCCCCGGCTGGGTATGGGAACAGGTTCCCGGACTTGACGTTTGATATCATGCCATATTTCGACGTCCTGTTGCACGATATGGGCCTGGAGACTAGGAGGAAGACGAGTGTCTTGAGGGAACGGTTTACCCCTTATAGCGCCCAGGATTACCGAGGGATTGTTGATGAGTGGGTGGCTAAGATTGGTCATGGCTCTGTCAAAATCCAGACTAGCTGATCCTCGGTATGAACATTATTGTTGCTTGGTATGCACAAAGCACCGAATCTTATGATTACGTTCCAGTCATTCTCTTTACTTCTGTTCTGATCGCATCCTCGATGCACTTCATATCCACCCCAATACCGTCGATGTCCTCACAGGCGTGAACATATTGACTCTCAGCGTGCAGCGGGAGTGAATAGCCCACCATTCAAATCATAGCACAACGAACTGGTTTCCACAACAAGAATGATAATTGTACATTGATCGTAAAGTTGATATTGTCCACCAGGGTTATCTCCCCATTACTATTAGCCCTAGCGTTTGTGCGTCCACACGTGTGCCAAGACCTATGCCGATTGGACTGTGTACCCTCAAGTACGTGATCGCTGTCGGAATTACCGTCGGTTTCTGGCACCCGGCGTCAGATTCGTCCGTGCTCGTGTAATAATGACTCGACGACTTTGTTATAGCCTGCTCTCGCTTGCCAAGGGACTTCTTTGAGCTTGACTATGGAGTTGCCTTCTTTGCCGTTGATTTTGATGCCTTGCAGCTCTTGCCGTAGCCGGGGAGCAACCTTGCCGCCGCAAGCTTGTCATTCAGATGGGATTGAAGGTTCCTACCGAATCCCACCGGCTTCATGCAGACCACCCCGATGCGCTATGGTCTATTGTCAACACCTGTGGAGGCTTTGTGTTGAAGGATCTAGCTGCGCACCTCTGCCCCAGTATCAAACGCTTCTCGAACTTCTTCTCCTTTAGATGCTTTTTGTTTTCCTTCTCGTTTGATAAACTTTGTTGCTTGTGTCACGGCGGGCCCGACACCCAGCTGCTTTCGAAGACAAATGCGAGCGTATAGCCTGGTACACTCTGCCTCGCAAAAGAAATTGATCCAAGTCTTTCGTGTCTTGATGAAAAGGTCATGCAAAACATGTTGGAATATCTTGAACGAAGAGACTGCGATTTTATGAAACTAACAAGTGGGGACTGTATCAACCACTCCACAGCCGTCAAGGACTGGACCGGTTTGCCGATGTAGTTCTCGACATAAAGCCACTCGGCCGAGCCTAATGTGTGAAACTAGGTAACGGGGCTAACTATGCACTATGGTCTACGCTGGATACAAGGCCTGGAGCACCGGGGGTACGTGGAACGTACGGGTTCTGCGCATGGTTTCCGGCAGCCCTCTTGGCGGCACTGATAGTGCTAAACCTAGCCTGACAGCTACCTCCATAGTATTCTGGTATAAACTGGCGACGCACGGTCCGATCATATGTGCCGGGGATAGTCTCCAGTGGGAATGCCACTGCGTCGCATTCATTGAATCGGCTGTCGATGCCAGCTTTCAGGTCGAGCCGGTTTCTTTCCTTTTTACTTTTCTTGAAGGCTTCGCATCCTGTCAATACGTTCCAGCGTTGTAAGGTGCAGGTGCTCCAAAAAAACTTGAGCGCCGAACCTCTACAGGGGCGTCGACTTTGGGTAAGATAGCCCGATGAACCAAGAGAGGTGATGAATCATTGTCCTCTACTTCACCACTGGTTTGAGATCCAGCGCGAAGTCCTGTGGGGCATGATCCACTGGTTCACCTAATTAAGAGCATGTAGCGGCCGACACCGCCCGCATCAGCGTCCCGATAGTGAGCCCTGTTAAGTCCCCACATAGCTCACTGTCCTCAAGTGTTGCTTCGCTTGCTACTTATCAACTCCTGAGCTTCAGATCAGAAGCCGGAAGCCTTTGACAGACTAAAGACAATGATCCCACTGGATCATTACCGAGGAGCATCCTATATCCCGTCTCCAAATCCTTGTACTCGGGCCCCAGGATCAGCTTCTCTGGGCGCCCATTTGTCAATGCGTGATTTGCTTCGCCAACCCGCCTCTTTAAGTAAAGCTTCTCCGCCTCGAGCTCCGCGTGTCTGTTGTGTAGGTGGGCAAGCACTTTCTGAAGTGACTCCACTGATAGAGTGGATAGACAATCTAGAAGATTGCACTCCGGAGAGTGGTTGGCAGGAGGTTATTGGTTAAGTACGTGAACCTGAACCCAACGTGCATCAACGTTGAGGATTCAGCCTCAGGGTGCATAAATGAGGCAGCATACAGGCAAGATCAAGAGTGTCATAATGAAAGCGTCTTAGGATACCCAGAATATATATTTGAGATGAGTGTAGATCAACTTCGCTTTGGACTTGAAGTCTGATTGGATCAGCTACGCGCGAATTGCGGTTGAGGACGGTGGCGTTTCGGAGTGCCCTTTCCAATCCCTGTCTGACCCTCTTCAAATACCTCCGACCCGCCCCATCCTTCTCGACGCCGTAGACGCGAGAGTTGCCCTATTCTTGTGGGCTGCTCTATACCTTCGTGCAACGGATCTACCGGTGTTACCCTCACTTAGCAATTGTAATTGCGACTAAGCTTATCCACTTCACCACATCGCACATCACATCCCTTGGCCGGAGCCACGATATATGGTGTGTTATGATCCATAGTACATCTCTGGCTTCAGATATATGTCTAATGCAATAGTATTTGACTCGAAGCACCAGCAGAACGATTCAATGGAAGATGTAGTAGACGAGAAAGCGACCGCTGGACCAACCATGGAGGTTGACGAGCCGGCGGCACCATACTCAGTCCTCGATTGTAAGTGAGAGTTGTATAAATGTAAGAAAAGCTAATTGACGGCGTGTCTGCTTCGTCTCTGGTCACAGATGAATCCTTCGCCGCGAAACACATGCCGGACCTAGGGCACGAGATTGCCGACTTCAAACACTACAGCTGGAGACCAGCTAAGTGGAGAACATTGGACAAAAAGATCACTAGTTCTGAATTTGTGTGCGGGGGCCACAAGTGGTATGTCCCTGTGATGTCATCCTTGGCCCATGCCGGCGCGCTTGTGTACGCTGAGCTCCCTCATATTTTTTGCACGTAGGCGCATCCTCCTGTTCCCGACAGGAAACTCCAATGCTCCGCCAAACGAGGCTGTCTCGATATATCTTGACTATGCCGATCCCAAGGGGGCACCAGAAGGATGGCACGCCTGCGCCCAATTCGCGTTAGTGATGCACAACCCACATGACCCCACTGATTATGTTGTTAGCCGTGAGTGGTGGAGCATTAAATTCCGACTGTGTGCTATTCGTTTGTTGCAAGATGTTACTGATGGGGTTGATAAAAATAATAAACAGACGCTCATCATCGATTTACTGCGGAAGAGTGCGATTGGGGCTTCACTCGATTCCACGAGCTCCGGAAGCTTTACGCATCTGCGGATGGTGTAAAGCGGCCGATCATCGAGAATGACGAGACAAATATTACCGTGTTCGTTCGGGTGTTGGTGGACCCGACAGGCGTCTTATGGCATAACTTCATCCAGTGAGTTCAATAATGCAAACCATGTAACCATTGGTCTCAACCATTGATAATACCTCTACAGTTATGACTCTAAAAAGGAGACAGGTTATGTCGGTCTGAAGAATCAAGGCGCCACATGTTATATGAACTCCCTACTGCAATCCCTCTTCTGCACTTCCTACTTCCGCAAAGTAAGTAAAACCGGCTCGCTATTATGTAAGTATTCACCCATCAGTGTCACAAATAGGCGGTGTATCAAATACCCACACAAGACGACGTCCCTGCCGAGAGTGTAGCCTTGGCATTACAACGGGTTTTTTACAATCTACAAACCTCTGATCAAGCCGTCGGTACGCACGACACCTACACTTTGGCGGGGAGACCGCTGATTGAGACATTCCTAGGTACGAACGAGTTGACCCGCTCGTTTGGTTGGAAGTCGCTTGATTCATTCATGCAGCATGACGTCCAGGAGTTCAACCGGGTGCTCCAAGAGAAGCTGGAGGGTAAGATGAAGGTAAAGTTGTGTTTGAACAGAGTATGGAAGCAATTAGGCCTGATTGATCTTGAAACGATGTAGGGCACCCTTGCAGATGGTGCGATCACCAAGCTTTTCGTTGGAAAGATGAGGAGTTACGTAAAATGCGTCAACATCGACTTCGTGTCAACTCGGTCTGAGGACTTTTATGGTATGTATGATCTAGACGCCTTTTCCCTGCCGCGTCTTTCTGAAGAACAGCTCAACAGACATACAGCTGAACGTCAAGGGGATGAGAAATTTGTACGACTCTTTCAAAGACTATATTTCCGTGGAAACGCTTGATGGGGACAACAAGTACTTTGCCGAGGGGTTGGGGTTGCAAGATGCCAAGAAGGGAGTTATTTTCCAATCCTTCCCAGACGTACTTCACCTGCAACTCAAACGGTTTGAGTACGACATGCAGAAGGATGCGATGGTCAAGGTGAAAAGCATCACGAAGTTCTTTCTACACAGGGGCTTATCTCTTGATTTTTAGATCAACGATCGTCATGAATTCCCCTTCGAGATCAATCTAGAGCAGTTCCTGGACGAGTCTGCTGATCGATCACAGACCCACATCTACCATCTCCACGGCGTTCTCGTACACTCGGGCGATCTACATGGCGGTCACTACTTCGCCTTGATCAAACCGGATAAGCACACCCGTTGGCTCAAGTTTGACGATGACCGAGTGACTGCTGTGACCGACAAGGAAGTCCTAGAGGAAAATTATGGGGGCGAGGGCAATGTACCTAACGGAGTCCTGCCAGTGGCGCAGAGGAACCAAGTGCGGGCGTCAAAACGGATGACCAACGCGTATATGTTAGTATATATCAGGGATTCTGCCGTTGACTCCGTCCTCGCGCCATTCACCGAGAAGGACACCCCACCACATCTGAGTGAGTTTTTGTTGATGATTTTGTCAGACGCGCTGCTTCTCACTACTTGAGTCGGTGTAGAGCAACGGCTGGAAGACGAGAGACAACAGGCGGAAGCGAAGAAGCGCGAGCGCGAAGAGCAGCATCTCTACTTAACCGCCAAAATCATCACCGATGACTCCTTCTCTAAACATCAAGGCTTTGATCTTGCGGCATTCGAAGACAAGACTTGGCCTGCATCTGAACTTGCTACTTTCCGAGTCCTTAAACAGGAGTTGTATTCAACATTCAAGGGCCGAGTTGCCAACCATTTCAATGTACCGGAGCAGCAGATACGACTCTGGGTCTTGGTTAATCGACAGAACAAGACCGTCCGGCCAGATATATTTGTCCCCGAGACAGAGGCTACCCTAAGTGAGTTCGTCGCTACTGCAAAAATGATCGTGCTACCTTCTGATTACATGCTTCAAAGACGTGGAATCGGTCCGAAACAGCATGGCGGCCCGACAAAGCGATCTTCGGTTATATCTGGACATCTGGGAAATAGCACCCAACAAAGTAAAGCACCATAGTTTTTGTTGTTGTGGAAATGTTAGACGTTAATGAGCCTTTTCCTTGTAGCCCATCGGACAACCATTTGCCGATGTTGCCCAAAATCACATCATGATCTTCCTCAAGTACTTCGACGTACAGAAACAGACTTTGCTCGGCGTGTGCAAGGTTTATATGCAGCGGACGGCGCGCGTTGGCGATCTTAGCAGCGTCATCTGTGAGAAGATGCGATGGGCACCGCAAACACCGATCAAGTTATATGAGGCACGTGGGATATTGGGCAACCTCCCGGTATATGAAGGTACTAACCTGTATTCGTGATGGCCTACCTCCACTTTTGATAGGAGATCAAACCTGGTATGATTGAGCTCATGAAGGCCAAGACGACGTTCCAGCAGAGTGAGATTCAAGATGGAGACATCATCTGCTTCCAGTCGGATATTACGGAGAAGGAGTAAGCGAGACTTTTAGTCGCAGAGCTTTTTCAAATCCTGGGCTAACTCCGTATTACGCAGGGCGCTGGACTACGAGCAGCAAGGCCTATCACCGACTCCAGTGCAATTTTATGACTTCTTGATGAACCGTGTCCTGATTAACTTCAAACCTCGGGACGAGGAGAAAGACAAGGAGGAATTTGACTTAACCTTCCACAAGAAGATGAACTATGAAACGGTATGCAGTACATCCTCCCTCTCCCATTTCCGCGTCGGCTGACAGCCTTGTCGGTCCTAGCTTGCCCAAAAGGTTGGGGAGAAGCTCAATCACGAACCGATCAAGCTTCGGTTCTTCGCGTCAAATGCTCAAGGTCATCCCAAAGGACCCTTGAAACGCGCTCTAAATCAGTCAGTGTGGGACATCATCCAACCTGTGTATACGATGGCGCAACCCAGTTTGCTGTTCTATGAGCGCTTGGACGTAAGCATCATTGAGCTGGAGACCAAGCGGAGTTTGAAAGTCATCTGGACCGGCGTTCACAACAAGGAAGAGGTACTGATATATACATTTCCCAGGGGAAGGGCTGTGCTGATGCATTGATTGTCTATAGGCAACTCTACCGTTCCTCCTGCCCAAGACGAACATGATCCACGACCTAGCCGATCAGATCCTGAAGCAGGTGACGTTATCAGCTGGTTCGACGAACAAGATTCGCGTCTTCGAGGTCACCAAGGATGGCAAGTATCAGAAGGAGTTCAACTCGTCCGAGATGCTCGGGAATCTGCCAGAGACCGAGTTCTACGCTGAGGTTCGTTTTAGACCTCATCAAGGTTGAGGACGTTGGTGACTTAATAAACGGACGGTCAAATAGGAGATTCCAAGGGAAGAGTTGGAGCCAGCCAGCGAGGACAAGATCATCAACGTCTTCCACTACACACGCGAACCCGCTCGGTCTCATGGCGTCCCGTTCAAATTCGCAGCCAAACCCGGGGAGAAATTCACCGACACAAAGAAGCGGATACAAGAGCGAATCGGGGTGTCCGACAAAGATATCACCAAGTATCGCTTTGCGCTCATACAGATCGTTGGATTCAAGCAGCCTACATACCTAGAAGATGGTGAGTTATGATCTCGTATGCAATTGTGACATGATATTGATGATCTGCACTGGTCTTAGATGATGTCGTTTATGAGCACAAGTTCGCTCCAGAGGATGTTCTCGGTCTGGATCATGTCGACAAGACAAGAGTTCCCGAATCAAAGGGGATCAATATCAAGGGCTAGTTGGACTACACGCATGCTATCGCCTTACACCTTTCAATACTCGCGCTACTTGCTTTTCTTTTCTCTCGTATTGGATATGGATAAATGACGCCCATTGTATTAACGAATGAGATTTCTGACAGCATCCTTTTGCTCTGTATCGCTTTGCGCTCCACTTGCAGCATATTCTGTCAAGTATTGGAGTCCCGGGTATCAGAATGAACAAGCTAAAAGAAACAGAAGTGAAGATATAAGACAAGGGTGGTACAAGGGGACAGGTATTAATGGGTGGAGCTCGAAGCCGTGAAAGACTTCCAAGGATGATAGACGCTACTGCTGCTGCGAGGGCGACCACCGGGACTGCTGGGACTCATCATTTCCGTTTCCTCGCCTTGGACGCGCTACCCTAAGTAGCGGCACCAAAGCAATTTGGTCAATTATCTGCCACATAACAACATAGAAGCGTCTGGTGTGACGTTCAAACTCACAGGTGTCTTGGACTTGGCTCGGGGGCTGCCAGTCACGTCTCCGTTCACGGATGGTGAAGGCGACGTGCCAGCGCTGCTATTGGAATAACCATTGAGCTCGGTTTTGATGGATGGCGGCGGTGTCATCGTGGCTATCGAAGACGGGGCACTGGATCCGTTCGTGGCCAAGGGAGATGGGCTTCTGGCTGGGGTGAGACGGTCGTTCAGGCTTATAGGGCTAACGTTCTTGGGCTTGGGCTCCTCGGGTGGAGAGTGGACCGCAACTGCGGGTGTGATCGCTTTGAGTTTGGGGGCTTTTGGGGCGCCATATTTTGCTTCTATTTTTCCAGAAAATACATCAACTTCACTTCCCTACGCGCTACGGCGGTGCGTATACAACGCACCCGCTTCAGCTCTCAATTTGGGGATCGCCATGACCATATCTCTTTGCTTGACGTTATTCACGACCTCGCTCGCGCTTGCAAAAATGAATTGGCCCCATCCCTCCCTGAAGCTGTTCGCCTCGTTCACGACCTCAACGATCTCCGCCTCCAGCTCCTTCTCTGCTGCAGTGAAAGCATTCCAGAGGTCATCGTCAATGCTGCCCTTCTGAAGTAGAGCTTGAAGCGCGGTTTTGTCGTCCCTTAGTGAGATGATGCGCTGGACGTCGGCAGCAGCTCGACGGAGTAAAGCAGCTTTAAGCAGGACTTCGGAGGGCGGTGGGGATAGCTGGAGCAGGGAAATGTAGGTGTCACGCTCCGGATGCGCGGGAAACCAGCGTTCAAGCTTAGCAATCCGAGCTGCGACGAGGTGAAGTGTAAGCATATATAGCCGAGGATGACACAAGAGAGCACTGCTCACCGACTGTCCGCTTCCTATACACTTTACTGAATGTGTAGAGTGCACCGATGAGGAGGGTGATGTATGTGAGTGGTACCAGCAAGGGAATAGACGCCATGACTGCTCAGCAGACGTGTCTGAGTTAGAGCCGCAGTGGGTAAGGTTGTTTCGAATGTTCAAGGTGTGCTAGTTGATCTCAGCAATTTCTGTGTGGCTGGAGGAGCCAAGGTGGGATGAGGAGGGAACAAAGACAACAGGCGATGGAAAGTAGGTGTGTAGGAGAGATTTGCTGGCGACACTTCCTCAGGTCAGTCGAAATCTCAACGTGGCGAAATCCAAATATTCGCAAACGTTTGGATCAAAGGGCTCGAGGCCTCCCGAATTCTCCCTTTCGGCCTTGGAATTCTTTCCATCACCATCTTCCGACAATGAGCCTTTTATCCTCTCGCTCCCTCCGTCTAGTGTCTCGCGTACCGGTGTTCAGTCGCTTTGCTTCTACCAAGGTTAGTCTCTGCTTTAGGCCGAAGACGTTCAGAGCTGAGAATCAATCATTCCACGCTCCCTCAAGTCTCTCCGAGAAACTCTGCAGGAAATCGTTCCGCAAAAGCAAGCTCAGCTCCGAGCACTTGTGAGTGATATGTATGGTACTTCATGTCATGTTATTCTCGTTAAATGTCAAATGCCAACAGAAAGCTGAGCATGGCGAGAAGTCGCTGGGAGACATCAAGGTTCCCACCCCCGTGTCTTCGACATCGTCAGATGAAAGGAACTAAAATTGCTTTTGCTTATATGTAGGTGGATAACCTCATCGGTGGCATGCGCGGCCTCAAGGTCATGCTCTGGGAAGGGTCCGTCCTAGATCCGAACGAGGTAACGCTCCCCCAGATATACGCGTCCCATCACGTGTTTACGTATTGACGCCCGAGACCTAAATAGGGCATTCGCTTCCATGGACATACGATTCCGGATTGCCAGAAGCTCCTTACACCGGCGAAGGGTGGCAAGGAGATCATCGCCGAGTCCATGCTCTGGCTCTTGCTCACCGGTCAGATCCCTTCCGAGGAGCAGACTCGCTCCCTGTCGCGTGAGCTGGCCGAAAACGGCGAACTTCCCGACTACTTGGAGAAGCTCATCGACTCGTGGGTATCGTTTCTGTCCATCACACGCAGGTGTTTTTCAACGCTCAGCTCTCATTACGTGTCTCGTAGCTTCCCGAAGACCCTTCACCCTATGACCCAGATGGGTATGGCTGTTGCCGCACTGAATCAAGAGTCCAAGTTCGCTGCCGCGTATGAAAAGGGTGTCAAGAAGACCGAGTACTGGACATATACCCTGGAGGACAGCCTGAACTTAATCGCCAAGCTGCCTGCTCTGGCTGCTAGGATCTACAGGAACACATACTACCCGGAGAAACAGCTGCCCAAGCTTGACCCAGGGGAAGATCTTGTTGGTGAGCATAGAGCCTCGGTTGGTCTAGGCTCCAAGCACACATTGATCGATTGTTCCATTCACACAGGAAACTATGTCAACATGCTTGGATATGGTAATAACGAGGGCATGAAGGAGTATCTACGCCTCTATATTGCTTTGCAGTCAGCATACTGTGCCCAGTGGTTCTTAAAGGCTATGTCCTGACTGATAACTTTGCCCATAGCGGAGACCATGAAGGTGGCAACGTCTCAGCACACACTGCGCGTATGTCACTGTCCAACCAGTTCGTGCTTGCATATAGCTGATGATAGTCTCCTACTTCCTCGCATAGACTTGGTTGGTAGTGCTTTATCCGACCCTTATCTCTCCTACGCCGCTTCCCTGTGTAAGCAACATCTTTTGTCCACGATCTCTTCCTTCAGCCCACTGACACATGCTACATAGTCGGTCTCGCTGGACCTCTCCACGGCCTTGCCAATCAAGAAGTCCTTCGATGGATGCTTGCCATGCAGAAATCTATCGGCGAGGACGGGACACACGAGCAGATCAAGGATTATCTGTGGAAGACTTTGAACGGTGGACAGGTTGTTCCTGGGTAAAGTCCTTCTATGCGGAGCCCCCACGACAAACCATAAACTAACGTGGCCTCTTCTATTGTTGTCGTATCATGTCGGCCGGCGCACTAGTTACGGCCACGGTGTTCTCCGCGATCCTGATCCAAGGTTCACTGCGCTCCAGCAATTCTGCGATGTGCGGCCGGAGCTGAAAGACAGCGCCATAATCAAGCTCGTTAAGAAGGTTCGTTCGGCTTACTTTGCTTCCTGACCACCAAGGTTGGGGGTTAGAGAGAATAGAAGGTTCACTGAACCAAAGCGCCAAAAACACACCCACTCCACTCCTTAGACTAGCGAAGTGGCGCCTGGTGTGCTTCGCGAGCACGGCAAGACCAAGAATCCGAACCCTAACGTGGACGCCACATCTGGATGCTTGCTGTATCACTATGGATTGACCGAGTTCAAGGTAGGTTATATAGTTTCACTCCGTACCAACCCGAGACTGTGTGAATACCACCTTCAGCCGTTAAACGCATGGGCTCACGTGGCGAAATATTTGATAATAGTACTACACCGTCATCTTCGGCGTGTCTCGCGCTCTGGGAGCTTTGACACAGCTCGTCTGGGATCGTGGTATGTCGGTTGGCTTTTTAAACTCTATATACTACTGAGTCGGCCCGCTGAAGTTCCGATCCTGGACCTCGTCTTCTTTCGCTTGGTGTCAAATAGCCCTCGGCATGCCACTCGAGCGGCCGAAATGTAGGGTTTTATTCCACGTTCGGGTGTGATGGTATCCGGGGCTGACACTCCACTTCTTCACAGCACTCTCCATGGACGCCATCAAGAAGATCGTCGAGAAAGCATGATGAGGGCTCATCCACAAATGTCGAAAATCCTGTACATACGAAGTGCCTCACGGAACATTTCATGGGAGCAGAGCGCCACATCGAACAGAACAAAACCAACGCCACGTGAATTATTACAGGGATATTTCTATGTTATGGTTTCGCATGTCCGAAGAAGAGAAGAGAGCAAGGACCCAAGCTCCTACTCGAAGAAAATTCGCGAGTTACCATACACTCTTCACAGAACTTGACTCCAACGCGGCACGGATCCTGATCATGTACAGTTTCATTGGCCCCAAGAAAAGCAAGATATGGGAACAAGAGTGGGTCAGTTCTAGAAAGACCCACAAACGAAGTCGCGATGCATTATAAGATAAGGAGGTGGGTGGAGTTGGAAGCGCGATTTACGCGAGCAGTCCGTGGATGTGTGGATGTACAAAAAAGGAATCGTTGAGTAGGTCGAAACACGGAGGGGTATAACACGAAAAAGAAGAGGTATGCATACAATGAGCACAAGAAAAGAAGACGAAACCTGGCCGGAGCCGACGAAAAGGGAGAAAATGGAGCCACGAAATAAGAATAAACGAACCAACTTCTTTTTCGTTGTTTCCCCATTGATAATGATAACGCCAAGAAATGAATCCCGTCTTCCTCGAGACGGCGAACAGTCCCCCACTGCTCTCGCGTCTTCAGCCTCCCACCCAACTCCAAAATCACCGAATGTCCGTCAATCACCGCACAGTCTGACTCTTCCTGGAGTAGGCGAAATGCCAGCACACGAATGGCCTGATCTGGGGGAAATAGAGGTCCTTCTGCGCGAGTTCGACGAGCTTCTGAGCCTGCGCCTCAGACAAGCCGTTGACGGTGACGAGGTGAGGGATGAGCGCTGGTAGGAGACTATCCTGATTCATCCAACTGAGCTGGCCAATGGTTAATAGAGTTTGATCTACGACGTCATGGATATATGGCGGATTTTGAGGGTGGAGCAGAGCGGGGAAGCGGTCAATAACATAGTCCTCTTTGGATAAAAGGCGCAGTGAATGCAATGCAATTGCTGACCTTTGGGCCAAAACCCGATGGGGACAAGCGCCTCCTGGGCAACGATGTTGTCCTTGAAGCAAGGGATCTCTTGAAGGAGTGCCCGTAGACGAGTGGGGATAGTCACGTCAAAGCCATTCAGCAACAATCCACGTCGATACTCGTTCCACAGCGCGGTCCAACCTGGTGCGGACTCAGCCGACATGACGCGTTTGTTGTCCGTCAGAGGTGTGGTATCGGCTTCAGCGAGGATGATGAGTCCGTTCTTCCTCAGAACGCGTGCACATTCTCGTAGAAACAGGGGATAGTTACGGATCTGTATAGTTTTGGGTGTGCCCAGGAACCGTTCGGATCGCAGGTCACGGATGATTGATTTGATAAAGGGCCCGCGAAGTGAATTTGAGGGTGGTGATGAGAATGATGCCGAACAATGTCGGTGAGCGCGGTTGACGACCAGGTGACAGGAAAAGGACCATGAGGCAAAACCAGGTGAGGCGAGGTGAGATGTATAGCACGGTCAATCAGTGGGAGAACTGTGACGTGGAAGAACAATCGACTCACCCCAGTGTACACAGATCGGACGTGGATCACGTCAAAGTAGCAGTCAGGATAAGGTAACTGCTGGCCATCGAGGTCGAATAGTTCAAATCTAAAAAAAAAAAGTGAGGTGAAAAGTGGAGGCCGAGGAGTGGAAGACAGGGGC
Organism: Tulasnella sp. 332; assembly: GCA_019632285.1. Lineage (NCBI taxonomy): Eukaryota > Fungi > Basidiomycota > Agaricomycetes > Cantharellales > Tulasnellaceae > Tulasnella > Tulasnella sp. 332. Next base: position 6,298 of record WSTV01000380.1, on the reverse strand, counting down.
GGGAGAAGGACACGGAGAACATTAAAGTTCATTTAGCGCCGGAATGCGCGCCCGCGGAAATTGAAGAAACTCACGAGCAGTTCGGCGGCACCTCTCTGCACAAGGGGTAAAGCGTGACCGAGTCAATTGAATGTTGTAATTCCATGGATTGGGTATCGAGTGTGCAACAGGATCTCACCTTGGCTGTATTGGTGCGAGGTCGACGCCAATCACAACAGCCTTCGGGAATTCCTCCGCGACTTCGATACACCTGTTGTGTGATGGAGTTGGGCCACATGGGAAAGGTGGTGTCGTAAGAAATTCAGTTTGATCCCGCATCAGATGAGATTGGCGTGGAGTGAGGGACAGCGCCATATCAAACGGAAGGAGTGAGGAGTAAGGAGAGGGTAGGGAGTTAGCTCCGCTCCGACACCCGCCTTTGAACCTTAGTTAGGCGAATAACTTTGTTACTGACCATAAACCAGAGCCGGTGCCGCAATCGATTATGCGTTTGTCACTGGCCTTACTCGAGGCGAGGACCTCCCCGATGTTCCCGACGTAGTTGGAGTTCAGTACGAACTTGAGGAGACGGTGTTCTTGCTCTAGGCGCTGTGTGCAGGGTTGGAAACGTTGCAGGTCAGACATCATTACCGTTTAAGGAAAATAGATACCAAGGGAGCGGGGAAATCAGCGGTGGAGCTTCCCGGGGAAGCAGGCTTCACAGGAGAATCCCAAGATCTGGGTCTGGGTTTATGGTGGTGTCGCTCAACAAGGGAAACGAAAACTCATACCTTAATTTCAGCATCATCAGCTGGGAGTACGTACGCCGTGTTCATTGTGTTGAGTTCGCGGCCGCAGACGGTGCGGAAGAAGGCGTCGGCGCGGTCCGAGTTGATGGTAGATGTGGAAGACATTGAGCTCATCGACGACGCTGGCGAGCCAGATCGCGGATCCGAGTCGGAGAGACTCGGCGAGGATGAGCCGCTAGTGGATTGTGAGTAACTGCGCATCCCATCGAGAGGAGGTCGTTGCGGGAGAGCGCTCCCGTACTCCGCAGGCCTGGCCATTTTCGAGGCCGTCGCGGCGGCATTAGTGGGATTAGGTTGACGGATCATATCGAGTTGCGTTCGTGTCACTCGATTGACGGTAGAGATGGGGTAGTAGAGAGCAGATCGTTCAACGATGGGCTGATGAGCGTGAGTGAGGATAGAGGCGACGGTTGGTGGTGGAGTGGAGTACAAGGAAGGAGGAAAAGCCGAACAGTGATCCCCGGTCATCTTGTCGCTCTTATACTGAGACGCGAGGTTAGTTGTGAGACCCACGCAGTCGGGATAAGATTCAGGGAAAACAAGGTTTAAGCACTATGCTAGGGTTTCAGAATGTGTGGGCCTCAATCTCCTTCCCCTCCCATTCCACACAGACCGGTCCAGCGCGCCCAACCGAATGCGCCGAATCAACATAAACAGGCAGCCCCTGCCCAAGCCAAAACCACAGCCGAGAGAAAGGCCATCAAAGCCTGATTCCACCCACCCCCGAATCTTCAATTCCTGCCTATTGTCGCTTAAGGTGTCCGTCCGTCCCGCGTATAGTATCCAATAAAACCCAAGTCACCCTCCATTCCATCGCAACTCGAAGCCAGAGAGACCTCAGGCGGAAACCACCGGTGCTCAAACGCTGTTGTCGAATACAGTCGCTCCTCTTAGAAGATGGGCGTCAAGTCGTGAACGAGCACCGTTCTGGTGCTCTCCCCGAGCCAAAACCAGCCTCGGTTCCCACTAGCCGTGATCATGAACCTCGACGAGGCGTCCACGACTTTGATCGGTGATGGCAACGCAAGCGCGGAAGGAAACCGACGAAAGGAGAGAGGAAGGAAGGAAGAGAGAAAAAAAGAGTCAGTTCAAGCCTCGAATAGTCTTTTCTTTGAGTTATTGCGGACCGTGGAAGGAGGGTGCGAGCCAAACAGGAATAGCATGACGAAAAAAACGCTTGCGGAGGAATGTGCCAACGCGATCGGAATAGCCATGGAGGAGAGGGGGGTGGATGGGACCCAGACCATCCGGGGCGAGTAGCGGGACTGGCTCATCTGCGCCGCACACGACCAACTGACACGCACCAACCATTTATATCGCAACGTGCGACACAGGATTGGAAGAGAGGGTGGCACAAAGACAAAGATTGACACGACTCACGTATATGTGAAATAACACCACCATGATGCCCTGCGATGATCTTGAACGGCACGCCGCGCCGATGATCAGACAGCGACTCGTCGGAGACTTTCCACAAGCGAATGTTGTCCTGCGATGCACTATAATCATAATTTTGAGGTGGGTGCAACACAAGTCAGCGTTTTCTCCTCATTTAACGCTGACGGAGCACGTGGACCCTTTACCCACCACACGAGGTGGTGACCATCAGGAAAGCCCGCAACGCATGTCACGGGGCCTGAGCTCGCCGGGTTGCGAAGGCTCTTGAGCAGCCGCGGTCGACCGGTGGCGTTGCTGTACCCGCCAGACTGTCGAATGTCCCACACGTCGATCGTGCCTATCCTCCGTCCGGCGTACACCTCGTGGCCGTTCGCAGACCAACACGCCTGATCCAGTTAAAATCGAGATTTCCGCAAGAGCGCGAAGCAAAGTATAAACCCGTCAGTAAGGGACGATCACAACGCGGGGGGGGGGAAGCAGTGAAACCCGTGCCGATCAATCCGGCGCAAAGGCCCAGGCGAGGTCTAGGCCGCACAAAAGAAGAGAAGCCGCCCTCGGATTTGGGGTGCGCCCGACGGTCCCTGGGCGATCTCGACCAGGTCTTCTCCCCTGTCTGCCCTTCTTATTTACTCGCGTGTGGTGTAGAATGGAAATTCCGAGGGAAAGCATGCGTGATTGAGGGTTGAAGGGGAGCGTTTAGGCTTTGACTTACCGAAACACACCACGGCGGGCTCTTCTCTCCCATCTCTAATCTGAGCGGCTTTGATTGTGGCGATGCGCGGCGATCCCAGAGTAGTACCTGTCCGTCGATGTACGCCGTCATCAGCAGGTCCGGAGACTGCGTGACGCTGCTTCTTCCAGATCCAGATGCCGCGGACGGGATCCCGTTTGGGCGATCAGACCGACCAGTAAGCTTGCGGCGAGCTGTTTTCGATTGCTTTGGAGAGTTATCCCCATCATCACCCGAGTCATCATCGTCATCATCGTCTCCGAAGAGGGAGTTGTCTGATGAGCTCGAGTGAGAGTCCCCATCGTCGTTTGGATCCCGAAGGCTATTGGAAGGCAAAATGCCTCCATTGCCATCGTCAAATCCGATCGAGAACAGGTCAGCGTTAGGGACCTCGTTGTGAGCATTGGCTTGCGATATCGGGACCTGAGGTCGGAGGCCTAGCGAAACGACCTGCGAGCTGGTGTCCCGCTGCTGCGAGGCCCCGAAGACGCGGACGATTTGACCTGTGTTGAGATCCCATTGCTGTTTTATAATAATAATAAATGCAAAGCCCCCCAAAAAATTGCGATGTTTATGCGAAGTGCACCAGACACGCGAAAAGGCAAATTTGATGCATGGAAGAATGCGGAACCGTTACATGGGGGAGGATTTGTATGAGCCCACCACTTGTCCAAAGACATGATGCCAGCTTTGAACTCACATGCCTTGGTATCTCCGTCCCAGCCAGCACTAAAGAACCCATGCTCGTCTGGCGTTAACGCGAGGCAGGAGACAGGACCTTTGTTGTGTGCTGAAAACGTGTGATGCGTCTTGCCGGGCTCGTGTCGGATGGTGGTCAAATTGACGTGCCCAGTCTACAACAAAAGAAGCACGAGCAGGAAGAAAAGAAACAGGCCCGCAGCCCAGCGTCCAGAGAGAACGGAAGTATAAGCGGTGTCCGAAAGGTCGATTGTTCGTTTTTAAGCGTGTGTAGAATACGAGGTCGCATATCAGTGACCGTCCCGAGACAAAGGAGTGGCTTGGGGGAGGCCAATGCAGAGGTAATGCAAACCAAGACAGTTTCTGATCTCACTCACAGCTGTTCCACTCAAGCTCCATAGAGCGTCGCCCTGCATGATCATACTATGCACTGGCGAGAGTGACTTATCCTCTCCTCCATTCTCGTTCTTCACACTCCCACCTAACCCTACCCCTGTGCCCACCAGGCTCATCGCAGTCGTATTCGCATTTGGGGCATAATTCTCCCACCACATCTTCAGCACGCCCGCTTTCATGGTTCCCTCTCCGATGCCACAGTGATGCCTCTGCGGCGCTGTCAAGAAGGTCTTGCCATTGACCCCAGCGAAGAAGTCGTAACATCTCACGAAACCGTCTTCAGACCCCGTAGCGAGGTATGTCATACATACGGACGAGGCGAGACAGGACGTCGCCACCGGGTGCGGGAGCGCACAGATCGGGTCGATGGCGTAGGAGCGCGGGTAGGGCTGCGGGGTGCAGAAGAGCTTGCGGCGGAGTTGGGTGGCAGTCGCTTGCTTTTCGGCCGGCGCGGGTACCTCTAATCCTGCGGGAAAGCGGTCATTATATAATCATATGAAGGACGTGGTCGAGAATAGCCTTAGTGGAATGTTGATTATGAACAAGAGTGGATGAGACTTACGTGCTCTGGCCATTTCTTCATCTTGCTGCTCATCATCCATAGCCTCCATATTCTCTAACGCGGCTTCCAGATCTCCACCATCGTCCTCGAGGTCATCGTCACCTTCCGCATCATCCGCGTCGAGCTCTTCCTCCTCTTCCTCATCCGAGCTCTCAGTGGAGGCGTCCACGTCCTCGTCGTCCTCGTCACTCTCCTCGCCCTCGCCTTCTCCATCTGCTCCTTCGACTTCGCCTTCGTTGTCTGGCTCAGCATCCGGATCGGCATCTGCTTCTGCATCCGCGTCCGCGTCGTCGCCTTCTGCCTCTCCTTCTCCTTCCCCTTCAGCCTCGGGTTCGGCCTCGCCATATTCGTCGAGTTCGAGTTCTTCTTCCGCTTCCTCACCATCGCTGCTATATGTTGACGAGCTGACTGATTGCTCTTCATCGCTCATTTGAACTTATACCTGTTATCTAAAGGGGAGTAGAGTAGAAATAGACGAAAGGAAACGGAAACAAAACATGTAGAGTCGGCGTCCCTCGTTCCCGTCACCCTCACCCACGGCCCGCACTATTCAACATTTTACAACTCATCTATCTTTCAAGAAAACGCTTAGGATGATACAACAAGACTTGGAAGAGAACTTTTCTTCACAGACCCAGCTCCTTGTTCAGCTCCATCAAGCGATTGAACGTCTGCAACCGCTCCGATCGCCATCCCCTGCCTTCTATCCCAGCGCCGCTCCCAGTCTCTCTCAGCGGTAAAGGCCGCATTGGCATCTCAAACCCCCTGTTTCCGCCACTATCATCATTGACCCATGACTCCGGATGATAAGGAGAAGGAGATGAGTCAACGGTCTCATTTTGCACAGGCAATTCACTTGACAGCATGTCGTACGTGAACTCGGCAGTCTGAGCGTCCGGATGCGGGGAATTCCATTCGACACAACAGAACGGGTCGTAGATACTCGTCGTTGGTGGTGACGGCTCGCCATGAGCATTGGAAACAGGGAGATACCATAAGTGAGGCACTATTTCAAGTTCTGGTTCCAGTCGGATGGATTCTTCCGAGGCTTCTGTTTTTTTTTTTTTTGGTTTGTTTTGTGAGTGATCGGAACATGATCGTTAGGTGTCACAGGAGATATAAATGATAGGAACCTGTGAACTGACCAGCCTGTTTCACCCACTTGAAGACGCTCTTGGCGTAAGCGACTCGGGCGTCCGGCGACCTCGTCTCATGTGACTTGAACCACGTATACACCTGTCGCGCTTTTAAGCCCTTCTCTCTCGCCCATCCGCTACGAACTTCGGGCGATGGAATGACGGGGTTCGTGTTCCACATCGCCAATAGCTCGGCCGCGTGCCATCGGTTCAGTCTAGTGGCGATGACGGCGCTGACGCTCTCGTTTGGGCTGCTGTTTTTGGGAGGCGTTTGAGGACATTCTGGTTTTGGTGACGCTGAGGAGAGTAGGGCGGGAGGAGAACTTTGGGGAGGATTGTGAACAAGGTGTAATGGGTCGAAGCATGGTTCCTCCTTGATGATCGACGCCGACGGAGAGGGAAAGTGAAATGATTCGGCAGGAGGTGAGTGAGGGCAATAAACGTCGTTGATGTGGATTTGTTGATATGTCGGATTGTCATGGAGCGGGGCGAAAGAAAACAAAGGGAGAGAACTGCAGAAGGTCCACGGTGATGCAACAGGCAGATTTGGTGCAGGGAGTTGATTAGAATCGACAGGAGGCCATCCTGT